>ML121545.1:474187-502477 GCA_003788615.2 Terfezia boudieri ATCC MYA-4762
TCCTACAATATATATATAAGCTGCGAATGCATGAGTTCCTACAACATATATATAAGGCGCGAATGCATGAGCTCCTACAATATATATATAAGGCGCGAATGCATGAGTTCCGCACATATCGCAGTGCTACGATTTCCCAATAAGACTATTACCAGCCTAGGTAGCGCTTGCAGCAGTGGGCGGAGCACGAGACTAGTGGGCGAGGCTGGTCATGCCACTTTTCTCATTATCTGCTATATAATTGTCTTTGGAAAGTCTATATCGTCGGCCTTGGCGATTGGCTTTGGCCACACATGAATTCATGCATTCGCGGCCTGTAGATATTCTTGAATCTCACATGACCCTCGAAAGCCAGAAGCCCTGGAAAATATACATATAAGCCGCGAATGCATGGATTTCTCGAATATATACATACTTGTATGTATAAGGCACGAAAGCATGGATTTCTCGCATAGATAGGTATAAGGCACGAAATTATGGATTTCTCGAATATATGTACAAGCCGCGAATTCATGGATTTCTTGAACATATATATATAAGGCGCGAAAGCATGGATTTCTTGTATATATATGTACAAGCCGCGAATTCATGGATTTCTTGAACATATAAGGCGCGAAAGCATGGATTTCTTGCATATATATATATAAGCCGCGAATTCATGAGTTCCTACAATATATATATAAGCTGCGATCTCGCCCAGGTTGAAATCCGCACATATTGCAAAAAGCACAGCCTACAATTTCCCAATATGATTATTACCAGCCTAGGCAATGCTTGCAGCAGTGGGCGGAGCGGGTCATACCACTTTTCTCGTTATCTGCTATCTCATTGTCTTCGGAAAGTCAATATCGTCGGCCTTGGTGAGATGCCTTGGCCACGCAAATGCTTGATTTCTCACATGACCCTCAAAAGCCTCGATTTCTCCCATATATATGTATACGCCGCGGAAGCATGGATTTCTCGAATATATATGTATAAGGCACGAAAGCAGGGATTTCTCGAATATATATATATAAGGCGCGAAAGCATAGATTTCTCACATATATATGAATAAGCGAAAGCATGGATTTCTCGAATATATATGTATAAGGCAGGAAAGCAGGGATTTCTTGTACATATATGTATAAGGCACGAAAGCATGGATTTCTCGCATATATATGTATAAGGCACGAAAGCAGGGATTTCTCGAATATATATGTATAAGGCACGAAAGCAGGGATTTCTCGCATATACAGTATATACATAAGGCACGAATGTATGAATGCATATGTGGCCAAGGCCGATTGCCAAGACCGAAGATATAATGCAATGAGATAACGGTTCGTCTGGTAGCGTCAGGATAGGGTTACGATGCAGCTGGTGTCCGAATCGTTGTGCAACCTAGTAGGGCGTCAGGATGCTTTTGCGCCCTCCATGGCAGGCTGGATCGTCCGACGTCAGTGTGAACCCTAATGGCGTTGGGATGCTTTTGCGCCCTCCGGGGCGGCGCTGGCGGCGTCTGGATTATGTTGCGAGTACGGGGGGCGTCCGGACGGACGGGACGCATAGGACGCACCTGATTTTGCTCTAGCGTCCGGATGCCAATTTTTTCTTGCTGATGACTAATAGTGGCACTGAGGGTGCTATCGATCGAGTAATGGGGTCTGGTGAGCTTGAGGACATAGATTCTGGTGGCTCTAGTCGACGGGGTGACCATGGGCTATGCGTAGTACCCATTTGATAAATAAATTCATCAGCTTGCTGCTGAGCACGAGCGACACTGTTGTCATCATCAGCCATTTGCTCATCTAAGCTGGGTCCAATAAGTCCTCGAAGCATAGACATGTCTATGTAGAGGTAATGTCTATAGAAGTGTATAGACAAGTGGTATAATGTTACAGGCGGGTTGTAACTACGAGAATACTTTCAGAGTAGAAGGCAATAGTAGCGGACAGTAGAAGGACTAAAGTATTATCGCAGCACAACTCGGGTATATTGTAGACTCGATAAGAGTAAAGCTATATGAGACTTAGAACACCGCTTGGGGCTTGATTCTATTAACTATCTAATCGCAGTGGTTTATATAGAAGTTTTGATCTGATTAGGACTTATCAGATCTGGACGAGACTTCTATTATTAGCTTAGTATGGTGGTCATAAGACTTTGTCCTAATGGGGATGTGCTTCCCAATTAGGAGAATCGCCATCTGACATACATAGATAAGGTAGTCTGAATACGAATGCATTGCACTCAGGCTGAGATACATGAGCTGACCCCAAACATAACGAATAACATTACCTAGCTGTTTAATATAACAGAACGAAATGGAAACATAAAGAAGAGATTACACATATGAGGCGACGATGCCAGAGGTCACACACTTCCATAGCCAATCCCGTTAACGCCGACGATGACGCAGTACTCACATCTATAGAGTTGATCAGGCTCTCATAGTTAGTGATGGTACTAGGGTATTGGTTCCACCGGAGGTGTAGGTCTCTTACCTGAGCTATAACAGTATCTTCCTCCTCAGAAAGTCCATCAACTTGACTTTCTGATCCTGCTGAGTATCTTCGTTAAGCTTCTTGAGAAACTATTCGATGATCACCCGCTTTTCGCTAACCTGTGGCATGATGTATGTTGTATATAGCGTGCGCTGAGGGTTGTATGCAAGCCAGACTAGGTCGTATGTAGTGCGCGCTAAGGTGCATACTGAGGATTGTATATAGTGCGACGCTGAGGCTTGTATGTAGTGCACGCTGAGGCTTGTATGTAGTACGCGCTGAGGCTTGTATGTAGTGCGCACTGAGCTTATTTTGGGAATGACCTCAGTGTGTTTGTAAGAACCCCTTGGCAGAGGTCTTGGTATGCGACACTTAGCCCTCGTAGCGGCTCAGCTGACTCAGAGCTTCTCACATGATGAGCCCCTAAAATCAACGGAGCTACCAACCAAGCTAATCCTAAGTGCTTAGCCCAAACCTCCATTTTCTAGCGTCCTGATAAGCGCTCTAGATATACGAACGTATAAGCTCCTCCAAATTTATAGGGAAGTACGGCATATAAAGGCATTTATAGTAGGCCTTTCGGCGTATAAGTGGTTGTATGGAGATCGGCACTTTATACGTCTTCGCAAATTTATACGGCGTATTTCGGGACCCGTATAAACCCAAAATTACGGCCATACAGCCTAAGATTGAATACCCCTAATATACAGGCCCCCATGCTGTCACTAACCGGCTATATGCCAGATAACCCCAAGAGGCCTAACTGAGGCCTGCGAACACTATATATTAACGCTGTGATAACAAATATGTAAAGAAAATCGTAAAGTGCAGGCCCCCGTGCTGTCACTAACCGGCTATATGCTAGATGACCCCGATAGGCCTGACTGAGGCCTGCGATCGCTGTACACTCCTCCCCTCTCTCCCCCTGACTCCCTTTTAGCGTGAAATTACTGCTCCTTGCCCCCGCCTTCTCCTACATCCCCTTATGTGCCCCTTCCGTAGAGTCTTGTGTATAAAAAGGCGAAGTAGACTTCCACTGCCTCCCACTCGTCCTCCTCGCCCTTCTCTTTTACTCATATAGGGTGGTCGATATCCTCCCATCTCTCTATTTTCCCCAAATAGTATCGTTGCCAGTGATACAGTGGGCAGTCGAAAACAATGTAGTGCCCGTCCTCTGTGTGATGTCCGCACCGGCAGGAGCTAGTGTCTCCCTTTCCAATGCAATGAAGCCAGTGCTTCTGGGGACCCTTGTCAATGCGAAGCCATGTGTATGCCGAGAGCGCATGGCAGTTCCACTTGCACCGCCTTACGCCATACCCGGGGGCCATTCTGGTTTTTGTGTGGAGGGATTTAGAGGCCTGCCTTAAACCCCCTTCTGTCACCATAGGCTTATCACCATTAAACTCCCCCCGAGCAGATGCGAGTGCGGCTAGCTTATCAGCCTCCTCATTGTCTTTGATGCTGATATACGACCAGACCCATGATATTGATGTATCGTAGTGGTTACAGTGGTGCTCTGCGAGAAGATTCCCTATTTCAATTTCGATTCCACTTCTAGGTGGCTTGGAGTCTTGTGAGATCTCGATGGCCAAGGAGATGGCTGAGGTTGAGTCGGAGAGGATAGCAACCATTGGTGTGTCCCTGTGTATCTTGAGTACTAGGGCGATTGCCTCCCTTTCCCTGTCCATGACTGTTACTTCCTCTCCCAGGTATGACTAAGCACTTATTGACTAGTTGCCCCTCCTGTCCTTTGATATCATTGCTGATGTCATATGGCCTTACCTTCCTATGCCGTCTGTGTAGCTTACCTGCCAGCCCTCATCCAGTAGACTCCCTATTTTGGCTACCCAGACACCTTTGGTATTTGAGTAAGGGTCGGATGGTTCATATAGGATATGGAGTGTGAGGCTGCTTAGGTTGGAGTACTCATAATCCTCAAAACTAAGGTTGGCGAATTCAAAAACACTAGCTGAATAGAAGGCCCTGCTGATAATATTGCTTGTTTGGGGGGAACTGGCTACATTACTTATCTGTGAGTTAGTAGTGCGTAAGGCTCGTGCTACCTAGCACTTTAGTGTGTCTTGTACCTTGACCTCCAGAGGCTCGACGTTGGCGATGTATCTGAGTTTCTCTCCTGAGCTCCCGTGGTAACCTCCATGGATCTTGCGGAGCATGCGGTATTCCAGCTGTTCCATTTTGGAGAGGTTGGTGTCCTTTCCCGCCCAAAGTTCAGCCCCCTAAAGGAAAATTGGGTGAATAAGGCCCGTGTACATTACTCTTAGAGCTTTAGGTGACATGCCCTTATTACTGTTACCTAGGCGTAGAAGGATGTTTACAGCGGCCTCAGCTTTCTCTATCCTGGCTTTGATATGTTTTCTAAAGTTGAGCCTGCTGCCCACAACGATGTCGAGAGTCTTGATTTGTATGTTGTTTACCCCACAGTCGAGCCTGGTATTCTTGAAAGTATCCTACTCTAACTTGTCCTCTTTAGTAGTCTTTGACCAGGGCCGTATTGACCTCCTTTACCATCCGGTCATGCTTTACCTTTCGGTACTTAGAGAAGCTGATAATGAGGAGGTTGATATCGTCTGCGTAGCTAAATATAAAAACCTCGGGAGGGGGCAGAGTCCCGTTTGTGCACAGTGTATCATGAATGAGTTGACATTGCCTAATTGGCGTCTGACGCTCTGGGTGTTGCAGAGCCATCCTGCCACTTGTCAATACCACTGTCATGATCGATGTCGTCCTGATGCCCCTCTGCCAGCTCATGGGCATCCAGACGACTTCCCTCCAGTTCATGGGCGTTCTGATGACTTCCTTCCAGCTCATGGGTGTTCGGATGATATCCCTTCAGCCAATAGCATCCGAAAGAACTCTCTTCAGCAATGGCATCGGGATCCAAGGTGATGCCTCTGCTGCCTCGCAGACGTCATATTGTGCCTTTCCGCGATGCTGGCTCTACTCGTTCCAGGTTGCCTCAAGCTCACCCCATACTATAGGTATTCAGCCGTAAAGTGATGTGCACTCGATAACAAGAAGAATGAATGTCAATTGAATTTCGAAATATTTATGTACACAAAAGCTACTTTAGCACAGGCTATACGATTATGAACCGAACCCTCGACCACAGTCCCCATGTCACTAGCTAGCCAACTTGTTCCAAATTGCCTGCACCAAGGGTGCACTCGCCGACCACAATTCGCAAACTACTACTGCTCTTTGCCTGGCTCCCGACAACTGACCCGTCGATCCTGAAAAGGCAGTTAATCCAACTCGATACTGGAGACATCAATTGGAAGTATGGAAGTAGAGGCATCGGAGCCATGGAAGTGTAGGCATCATTAGCATCGGAGCCATGGGAGTGGAGGGATCGGAGCCATGAGAGTGCAGGCATCGTGGGCATCGGAGCCATGGGAGTAGAGGGATTGGAGCCATGGTAGTGGAGGGTAGTATGCGCCACGGGGCGAGTATAACTCGCCTCGGCGAACGAGTTTTCGTATCGCTGCCAACTCGCCGAGTTGGCTTTTCCAAACCTTAACTTGACTCGCGATTAATCGGTGATCTACAGATTACTCGCCAAGGCTGAATGCTAACCCCTTTATTCTCAGGTTTCTTCTACGGATACACTCCAGGCGCAGCATGCGCCACGGTCGGCCTCGCCCTACTTAGGCATACCTGATGTGTTGGGTGACTTGAACTCGCCCGTTCTTATGACCTTGGAGCTCTAACCTTTGTTACTCAGTCGGCAAGAGATGCGTCTTTACCTTCCCTACACCTGAGGCCGGCTACGTTGAATAAAGTGAACCAATGATTCAGGACGCATGCGCGAATAAGTATAGCAAATGTCTATAGTATTTCTAGATGTGTATGTACATGAAAGCAAACGCAATTGAACACAGTAATATCATGAACCGGACCTGTCCCCAACTCTCCATATCCCTAGTGAACTGCAGGCCATGGTGCCTAGCCCCTATGTAGGTTCTCCGAACGATAATACTAAGACCTTAGACTAGCCTGGGGCGGAGGTATGCGCTGTTGACGCCGGCAGCAGGGCAGGCTGGACGGCGAAAGCAGGGCAGGCTGCTGAGGCTGGACAGCCGAGGCATGTCATGCTAGACGGCGGAGTCATGGGACTGTCTCGACGGCGGAGGCATGGGACTGTCTCGACGGCGGAGGCATGGCTCTCTCTTAACGCTGGAGGCATGTCACTTTCTCAATCGACACTGGAGGCATGGCCCTGTCTCGACGCCGGAAGCATGGCACTGTCTCGACGCCGGAAGCATGGCACTGTCTAGACGCCGGAGGCATAGCACTGTGGACGGTCTTAACGAATTAGCTGCAATCCGTGAATAAGGGAATCTCAATATCTCACCTCTATCAATTGAACTTGCTCTTATCAACTGTTAGGTGGTGAGATTGCTCTGTATGCGTGCACATATCGAAGGCATGGCGCCGTCAAAATGGGATGTATGCGTGCACATATCGGAGACCTGGCGCGGTCAATATTGGAGGTATGGCAGTGTCGCAGCTAAGAACCCTGTGAGATAGGTTAGCTATATGTACACATATCTTAGTTCTGGCAATGCTCTCACCTCTATCAACTGAACATGCTCATATCAACTGTTCGGTTGGGAGATTCCTCTTCTATTCGTGCACATATTGGAGGCCTGTTGCGGTCAATATTGGAGGCCTGCCGCGCTCAATATTGGAGGTATGGCAGTGTCGCGGCTAAGAACCCTATAAGATAGGTTAGCTATGTATACATATATCTTAGGTCTGGCAATACTCTCACCTCTATCAACTGAACATGCTTATATCAACTGTTCGGTTGTGAGATTCCTCTGCTATTCGTGCACATATTGGAGGCCTGCCGAGGTCAATATTGGAGGCCTGCCGCGGTTAATATTGGAGGTATGGCAGTGTCGCAGCTAAGAACCCTATGAGATAGGTTAGCTATGTGTACACATATCTTAGATCTGGCAATGCTCTCACCTCTATCAACTGAACATGCTCATATCAACTGTTCGGTGGTGAGATTCCTCTGCTATTTATGCACATATTGGAGGCCTGCCGCGGTCAATATTGGAGGTATGGCAGTGTCGCGGCTAAGAACCCTATGAGATAGATTAGCTATGTGTACACATATCTTAGGTCTGGCAATGCTCTCACCTCTATCAACTGAACATCCTCATATCAACTGTTCGGTGGTGAGATTGCTCTGCTATTCATACACATATTGGAGGCCTGCCGCGGTCAATATTGGAGGTATGGCAGTGTCGCGGCTAAGAACCCCATGAGATAGGTTAGCTATGTATACATATATCTTAGGTCTGGCAATGCTCTCACCTCTATCAATTGAACATGCTCATATCAACTGTTTGGTGGTGAGATTCCTCTGCTATTCATGCACATATTGGAGGCCTGCCGCGGTCAATATTGGAGGTATGGCAGTGTCGCGGTGAAGAATCCTTTGATTGTACACATATAGAAGGCCTGGCAATGCTCTCACCCAGATCGCACACAGTTCATGACTTGTGTTGTGGATCAAAATCGAAGGAGAGAGCTCTGGGATCGTGCCAGCGGCAGCTGCTATATAGACTAGTAATGTGGCGTGCCAGGCTAGTTTGGCTTGGTAGCAGGCACAAGTTTAGGGAGGCGCTAGTCCATGTAACCAGGTATGATCAACCCCACTTGGCAACCGGCTCGGATATACCAGCTGAGACCGGCAATAAACCTGCTAGTGTCCATGCGCAGCTACCGTTGCACTAGGCCTGTGCAGGCAACAGTCCAATTCGGCTGTACACTAGTCTGGTTGCTGTAAACATGCCTGCGTCTTTGCGGGTCGAGAGGTTGTTCAGGTCATCCAGTCTTGACCATGATGTATGTCTTTACGCCATATATGTCTTTACTTGGCCGCCCTGATATATATATGAAATTCATGCCTTCGCAGCTTATATATATTGTAGGAATTCATGCATTTGTGGCTTATATATATGCAAGGAATTCAAGCCTTCGCGGCTTATATATATGCAAGGAATTCATGCTTTTGCGGCCTATATATCTTGGAGACATTTATGCATTTGCGGCTTATATATCTGCAAGGAATTCATACATTCGTAGGTTCTATATGTTATAGGAATTCATGGCGGCTTCTATATTTGAATAGAATTCTTGTATTCATGGCTTATATATATTCAAGCTAGAAAATATAAGGCGTGAATGTATGAATTCCTAGAATATATATAGGGCGCGAATGTATGAATTCCTAGAATATATATAAGCCTCGAAGGCATGAATTCCTTCTATATATATAAGCCGCAAATGCATGAATTCCTTGCATATATAAGCCGCAAATACATGAATGTCTCCAACATATATAGGCTGCGAAAGTATGAATTCCTTGCATATATATAAGCCGCGAAGGCATGAATTCCTTGCATATATATAAGCTGCAAATGTATGAATTCCTACAATATATATAAGCCGCGAAGGCATGAATTTCATATATATATCAGGGCGGCCAAGTAAAGACATATATGGCGTAAAGACATACATCATCGTTGAGACTGAATGACCTGAACAACCCTCGACCCACAAAAACGCAGGTATGTTTACAGCAACCAGACTAGTGTACAGCCGAATTGGACTGTTGCCTGCACAGGCCTAGTGCAACGGTAGCTGCACATGGACACTAGTAGGTTTATTGCCGGTCTAAGCTGGTATATCTGAGCCGGTTGCCAAGCGGGGTTGATCATACCTGGTTACATGGACTAGCGCTTCCCTATACTCGTGCCTGCTACCACGCCAGACTAGCCTGGTACGCCACATTACTAGTCCATACGGCAGCTGCCGCTGGCACGATCCTAGAGCTCTCTCCTTCGATTTTAATCAACAACACAAGTCATAAACTGTGTGCGATCTGGGTGAGAGCATTGCCAGGCCTCCTATATGTGTACAATCAAAGGATTTTTCACCGCGACACTGCCATACCTCCAATATTGACCGCGGCAGGCCTCCAATATGTGCATGAATAGCAGAGGAATCTCACCACCGAACAGTTGATATGAGCATATTCAGTTGATAGAGGTGAGAGCATTGCCAGACCTAAGATATGTGTACACATAGCTAACCTATCTCATAGGGTTCTTAGCCACGACACTGCCATACCTCCAATATTGACCGCGGCAGGACTCCAATATGTGCATGAATAGCAGAGGAATCTCACCACCGAACAGTTGATATGAGCATGTTCAGTTGATAGAGGTGAGAGCATTGCCAGACCTAAGATATATGTACACATAGCTAACCTATCTCATGGGGTTCTTAGCCGCGACACTGCCATACCTCCAATATTGACCGCGGAAGGCCTCCAATATGTGCATGAATAGCAGAGGAATCTCACCACTGAACAGTTGATATGAGCATGATCAGTTGATAGAGGTGAGAGCATTGCCAGACCTAAGATATGTGTACACATAGCTAACCTATCTCATAGGGTTCTTAGCCGCGACACTGCCATACCTCCAATATTGACCGCGGCAGGCCTCCAATATGTGCATGAATAGCAGAGGAATCTCACCACTGAATAGTTGATATGCGCATGTTCAGTTGATAGAGGTGAAAGCATTGCCAGACCTAAGATATGTGTACACATAGCTAACCTATCTCATAGGGTTCTTAGCCGCGACACTGCCATACCTCCAATATTGACCGCGGCAGGTCTCCGATATGTGTATGCATACATCCCATTTTGACCGCGCCATGCCTTCGATATGTGCACGCATGCAGAGCAATCTCACCACCTAACAGTTGATAAGAGCAAGTTCAATTGATAGAGGTGAGATATTAAGATTCCCTTATTCACGGATTGCAGCTAATTCGTTAAGACCGTCCACAGTGCCATGCCTCCGGCATCTAGACAGTGCCATGCTTCCGGCGTCGAGAGAGTGCCATGCTTCCGGCGTCGAGACAGGGCCATGCCTCCGGCATCGATTGAGAAAGTGACATGCCTCCGGCGTTGGGAGAGAGCCATGCCTCCACCGTCGAGACAGTCCTATGCCTCCGCCGTCTAGCATGACATGCCTCGGCTGTCCAGCCTCAGCAGCCTGCCCTGCCTTCGCCGTCCAGCCTGCCCTGCCTTCGCTGTCCAGCCTGCCCTGCCTTCGCCGTCCAGCCTGCCCTGCCTTCGCCGTCTAGCCTGCCCTCCCTTCGCCGTCTAGCCTGCCCTGCCTTCGCCATCCAGCCTGCCCTGCCGCCGGCGTCAACAGCGCATGCCTCCACCTCAGGCTAGTCTAAGGTCTTAGTATTGTCGTTCGGAGAACCTACATAGGGGCTAGGCACCATGGCCTGCAGTTCACTAGGGACATGGGGAGTTGGGGACAGGTCCGGTTCATAATATTACTGTGTTCAATTTTGTTTGCTTTCATGTACATACACATCTAGAAATACTATAGGCATTTGCTATACTTATTGGCGCATGCGTCCTGAATCATGGGTTCACTTCATTCAACATAGCCGACCTCAGGTGTAGGGAATGTAAAAGGCGCATCTCTTGCCGACTGAGTAACAAAGGTTAGAGCTCTAAGGTTGGCGAGTTCAAGTGCCTAACGCATCAGGTATGCCTAAGTCGGCGCGAGGCCGTGGGGCATACCGCGCCTGGGTCGGGCCTTGGCAGATGGCCGAGTATGAAGCAGGTTAGTCTTGAATCTTGGCGAGTAATCTGTAGATCACCGATTAATCGGCGAAGTGGTCCGAGGCGAGTTGCAGTTGGTAGAGACCGAGGCGAGTCGATAGACGAACGAGTTGTCAGGGTGAAAAACTCAGACCGACTCGCCCCATGGCGCACACTAGTGGAGGGATAGGAGCCATAGGAGTGTAGGTATCGGATTCATGTAAGCGGAGATGTTGGAGGCATTGGAGTGGCAATATTAGAGTTATCGCTGCCTCTATTCCGCTGTAGGACTCTATGATACAGGTTAGTTATGTGTGCACTTATTGCAGGTCTGGCAATGCTCTTACCTTAAATAACTGAACTTGCTTGCTTACTCGGTTGCTTCCAGTACCCTGTGAGATAGGTTAATTATATGTGCTCATACCGGAGGTCTGGCAATGCTCTCACCTAAACGAACTAAACATGCTTGCTCGGTTGCTTCTAATACCCTATGTTATATGTTAGTTACGCATGCTCATATTAGAGGTCTAGCAGTGCATTCACCTAAATGAACTGAACTTGCTTGGTCGGTTCTTCCAATATTCTGTGAGATAGGTTAGTTACGTATGCTCATGTTGGAGGTCTGCCAGTGTACTCACCTAAATGAAGTTAACTTGCTTGGTCGGTTCTTCCGGTATTCTGTGAGATAGGTTAGTTACGCGTGCTCATATCAGAGGTCTGGCAGTGCACTCACCTAAATGAACTGAACTTGCTTGGTCGGTTCTTCTGGTATTCTGTGAGATAGGTTAGTTACACGTACTCATATTGGGGGTTTGGTAATGCTCTCACCTAGCTGCTAGTTCATGAGTTTCATTGACTTGTGTTGTGGTTGAAAGTTACTATGTCCTTCAGATATGCCAATGGCAGACTGGGTGGCAGGTATAGAAATTGAGGTATGTACTAGGCTATGCACTAGCCCATGCACTAGCTCCTGGACTAGGTGTAATAAACCATGCTTGGCAGGCCCTTTGCAGCCGTCAGCAGGGAATATCACCTTAGACTAGTGATACCTGTGCGTATGGCTGTATATGTACTGTTCCTGTGTGGGCAATAGTCCCTATTTGGCCAGGGTGTTATAACCAACCTCGCAAGTCCTACGGAACTCCTCCAGCACAACTGTGATATAGTTGTATCGCTTGTATATATAGAAGAAAACCATGCATTCGGGGCTTGTTTATATTGAAGAAAACCATGCATTCGAGGCTTGTTTATATTGAAGAAAACCATGCATTCGAGGCTTGCAAACCTATGCATTTGAGGCTTGTTTATATTGAAGAAAACCATGCATTCGAGGCTTGCAAACTTATACATTTGAGGCTTGTTTATATTGAAGAAAACCATACATTCGGGACTTGTCAATTCATGGGTTTTCTTTAATATAAACAAGCCTTGAATGTATGGTTTTCTTTAATATAAACAAGTCTCGAATACATAGGTTTGCAAGCCTCGAATATGTAGTTTTCTTCAATATAAATAAGCCTCGAATGCATAGGTTTGCAAGCCTAAAATGCATAGTTTTCTTCAATATAAACAAGCCTCGAATACATGGTTTTGTTCAATATAAACAAGCCTCGAATGTATGGGTTTGTAAGCCTCGAATGCATGGTTTTCTTCAATATAAACAAGCCCTGAATGTATAGGTTTGTAAGCCTCAAATGCATAGGTTTGCAAGTCTCGAATGCGTGGTTTTCTTCTATATAAACAAGCCTCAAATGCATAGGTTTGCAAGCATTGAATGCATGGGTTTCTTCAATATAAACAAGCCTCGAATATATGGTTTTCTTCAATATAAACAAGCCCTGAATGTGTGGTTTTCTTCTATATATACAAGCGAGACAACTATATCACAGTTACACTAGAGGAGTTCCGTAGGACTTGCGAGGTTGGTTATAACACCCATGCCAAATAGGGACTATTGTCCACACAGGAACAGTGCATATACAGCCACACGCGCAGGTATCACCAGTCTAAGTTGATATTCCCTGCCGACGGCTGCAAGGGGCCTACCAAGTGTGGTTTATTACACCCAGTCCGAGGGCTAGTGCATGGGCTAGTATGTGGCCTAGTACATACTCCAATTTCCATACTTGCCACCCAGTCTGCCATTGGCACATCTAAAGGACATAGGAACTTTCAACTACAACATAACTCAACGAAACTCATGAACTGGTAGCTAGGTGAGAGCATTACCAAACCCACAATATGAGTACACGTAACTAACCTATCTCACAGAATACTGGAAGAACCGACCAAGCAAGTTCAGTTCATTTAGGTGAGTATACTGCCGGACCTCCGATATGAGCATACATAACTAACCTATCTCACAGAATACCAGAAGAACCGACCAAGCAAGTTCAGTTCATTTAGGTGAGTGCACTGCCAGACCTCCGATATGAGCACACATAACTAACCTATCTTTCAGAATACCGGAAGAATCGACCAAGCAAGTTCAGTTCATTTAGGTGAGTGCACTGCTAGACCTCCGATATGAGCATGCATAACTAACATATAACACAGGATATTAGAAGCAACCAAGTAAGCATGTTCAGTTCGTTTAGGTGAGAGCATTGCCAGACCTCCGGTATGAGCACACATAATTAATCTATCTTACAGGGTACTAGAAGCAACCGAGTAAGCAAGCAAGTTCAGTTATTTGAGGTGAGAGCATTACTAGACCTCCAATAAGTGCGTGCACAACTAACCTGTGTCACAGGGTCCTACAGCGGAATAGAGGCAGTGATAACTCTAATATTGCCACTCCAATGGCTCCAACATCTCTGCTTATATAAATCTGATACCTGCACTCCTATGGCTCTGATCCCTCCACTACCATAGCTCCGATCCTTCTACTCCTATAGCTCCGATGCCTATGATGCCTGCACTCCCATAGCTCTGATCTCTCCAGTCCCATGCCTCAGATGCCAATGATGCCTGCACTTTCATGGCTCTGATGCCTCCACTTCTATGCCTCCGATGCATGTATCCTGTATCGAGTTGGATTAACTATCTTTTCAGGATCAACGGGTCAGTTGTCGGGAGCCAGGCAAAGAGTAGTAGTGGTTTGCGAATTGTAGTCGGCGAGTGCACTCTTGGTGCAGGCAATTTGGAACAAGTTGGCTAGTGAGTGACATAGGGACTGTGGTCGAGAGTTCGGTTCATGATCGTATGGCCTGTCCTGAAGTAGCTTTTGTATACATAAATATTTCGAAATTCAATTGACATTCATTCTTCTTGTTATCGAGTGCACATCACTTCATGGCTGAATACTTATGGTATGGGCTGAGCTTGAGGCAACCCAGAATAGGCAGAGCCAGTATCACGGAAAGGCACAATATGATGTCCGCGAGGCAGCATAGACATCAACTAGGTTCCGGATGCCATAGGCTGAAGGGACATTATCTGGACGCTATAAGTTAAGGGTGGTCTTCCGGACGCCATTGCTGCTGGACGCTATAGGTTAAAGGGAGGTCTTCCTGACGTCAAGGGAGACATTGGCATAACGTGATACCAGTGGACAACACTGGAGACATTCAATAACTTGAGATGCTAGTGGAAGCCACGGGAGACATTGGCATAACCATGTCATCTGAAGGCACCCATGATGCCTATCAGGCATGTCCAAGATATAGAAGTATAAAATTCGTCTCACTGCCTCCAACTCTCACAGCAAAAATGGTTCACTACGTAAGACCAGCTCGGCCATTGTATGGGCTAGGATTCTCACAGTCTCTGACGCGGTTGTTGTAGTGAAGAACCACCCACTACAGGCAATATCCCTCATATGATTTTCGGGTGTTATTATGTGAATCCTCACTGATGTTGGCGGACCCCTAGTGGACATTGGCTATCCGTGAGGTACTGTACAGCAGCAGGTACAGGCTGCTAAGGGGCCTTTTGCAACTCTGCCAGCACCACCTGGCAAGCTTGGAGGAGGGATTACTATCAGCACCTGCTATATCCCTGGTGGTACCGGAATGACCGGGGGAGGGACAGCTAGTAAAGAGATGGCTGGGGCTTGTAGAGGGATGGCTGGTGCTTGTAGAGGGACGGCTGGAGCTTGTAGAGGGATAGCTGAAGCTTGTAGTGGGCCAGCAGGAGCAGTAGGGCCAGTAGGAACGACAGGGGCAGCTAGTATAGGGATGACAGGAGCTGGTACAGGGATGATAGGAGCTGGTACAGGGATGACAGGAGCTAGTATAGGGATGAAAGGAGCTGGTACAGGGATAACAGGAGCTAGTACAGGGACGATAGGAGGTAGTATAGGGATGACAAGAGGTGGTACAGGGATGACAGAAGCTGGTACAGGGACAGTAGAAGGTGGTACAGGAATAACAGGAGGTGGTACAGGGACAACAGGAGGTGGTACAGGGACAATAGGAGGTGGTACAGGGATGACAGGAGCTGGTACAGGAATGACAGGAGCTGGTACAGGAACGATAGGAGCTGGTATAGGAATGACAGAAGCTGGTACAGGGACGATAGGACCTGGTACAGGGATGATAGGAGCTGGTACAGGGACGACAGGAACTGGTATAGGGACAGCAGGCGTAGGAGCTTGTGTGCCACAAGTGGCGATCCTGGCTCTCTCCGAGTTTGATTTTTGTGTTGCATTAAGTAGAGTTGCGCTGACTCTACCTCTAGGGTTCTGGAGCATGTAGGATGGCCCCATAGTAGATTGCCTAAGCTCATTGATGTCTGGTAGTAGCTCCCTCAAGGGCTGTATTACCACCCCAGGGTTGGCGGCACGATGTGCGGCTCGAGCCCTCTGTACCGTATCCCACATGCTCTAGCGGCTGTTGCGGGCCTTCTTAGTGATGTCATCACACAGAATCCATACATTTTAGTGGATAATATCTCTATTGTATTGTACCTGGCCTCGGGGGGCCTTGGCGGGCTGCCCAGCTGCCCATTCACAAAATTCTCCCCATCTTATTATACCAGCTTCTCTGGCACTATAGCAAGCCCAGTTTTGTACCCCTCAGTGGACTTGCCTCCTCCAGAGTATGTACAGCTGAGGTGGGATGCTATTATCAAAGAAATCAACACTTTCTGCAGCATTTCGGACTGTTAGCTCATCAGCGTTATCGCTGTTACCAGGCTGTTGTTTTGGAGGCATGCTATAGATCTAGTCTATAAACGCACTGCAAGGGGGCCGTATTGACTTAGTCTGGTTAGCATTGACTCCACACTACTAGGCTGGTTTCTGGATAGGGACTAGAGCGGAGACAACTTACAGTATTTGGTAATATCGGGTCAAGGATTGAGGAGAATCAATCTGAAAACAGTCTCTGGGGATCTTGAATGACTTCGGACAACTGGGAATAGAGATTGGGGAGGATCGATTTAGATACAGTCTCTAGGGATCCTTGATAGTCTAAATACTACTCGTTCTAACCAGACTACCTTCATCGTTTGTTTGTTCCTGTGGGAGACCCACATTGGCCATAGGTAACCAGACTAGGCCATAGGATGGTTGGATGTACTCCTATGAGACTAGTATACCTCTTAATGGGCTATTCCTTTGTTTGCAATATATGGCTGCTTACTATGTTCATGCCCGAGAAGACACTCATAGTCTAGCATTGACTAGTACCTTTGACACAGTATTACACTCCTTGATGGGCTATTTCTTTGTTTGCCATATTTGCCTGCTTATCAGCATCGTAGTTATGCTTAACATATACTTGCACCCGACTAGACATTTCTTCACTCAGCTCAACACCCTATGTACACTAGTTGGCCTACACCTGACCCGTCTGGACTAACCCCCCTCGCATAATCTTTTTCCCTCCCTAATCATGCTTGCGGGAATGGACTTGGTCCCTCTCTGCATTCAACTCCATTGTAGCCTTCTTCACCCTAGCACTTCCCTTGCTCTTAGCGGTCCTTGGCATATAACTAGGTCCGGCTGAGGGTTGCCCCAGCTCCTCAACATCTAGCAGGGGCCACTTTGGTAGCTCAACCATAGCCGGCTCTCCATTGTGGGCTACCCTATAGGCAGCCAATGCCATGTGGATTGCTATCTACATAGCCTGCCGGCTACCTTTGGCCTTTTTTACTATGTCATCATATAGTATTCGAATGTGTTTCCGAATCGCCTCATTCTGGTATACCAGCTGACCTCGAGGAGCCATCGTGGGTTGACCAGTGGCCCACTCGCAGAAGGATTCCCACTTATTTGACTCTGCCTCTTCAGGGCCATAGCAGTTGAAGTTTTGTATTCCCCTATATACTTGCTTATGCCATTACATATACAATTGACTAGGGATACCTTCATCAAAGAACCTGACCCGCTCTGCTACCTTCCTTACTGTCGTCTTATTACTGACAGTTGGCGAGTTATTATTACTGGATATTTGTATTTATGCAACCTATATTATATGTGGTTAGTCTTGGACAACCAGGAACCCCTGCATGGTCATGCATTGACTTACTGTGAGCTAGGTTTAGCAGTTATACAAGTAGTTCTGTTCTCACTAGACTAGTTCTGAACTATCTACTGTCAGTATGTGACAGGATACTGAGGGGCCAGTCTGAGTGGTATACTTGCTCATTGCAAAGAAGATATCACACTGTCAAGGAGGATTCAAACTTAGGGGAAATCACCCTATATAAGGTAGTCAACAACTCGCCATCCACTACCATAGCATACTCATCAGTAAAATTTTTGCTTATGTTGTGTGCACGGCGCGCATATAATGCCAATTTGCAAAACTTCTCATTGCAACAGGATCTTATTCTTGCAATGTAATTCTAGCAACGCTCACGTTTACAATTCAATCCTGCCTCGCTCTTACCCAGTTTACTATCGGATGCGGTACACCTTATTCCCAACGTCTCCCTCTTCACTCTAACTTTCCCAAACAACAGTTCCTACTGTCACTCTCTCCCAATGTTAGCCCCACTACACTTGCCCTACTATTGTTTGCATTGTGTTACTTGCATTCTCAACACTATTGCTGCTACCCACCCATTGCCAACTTACCGTTATATTCTCAAACCTTCTCAGGGGGTCCTCACTTGCTCGTAAGTTGCTATTGCCTTTCACGCAACCTCAATCGGACATAATATGAGGGCTTCCTTTGCCAATATATTGGACACTTTCTTTCCCTTGGCAATGTATCGGATGTAAGGTGTGCTTTTCCATTGCTAATCTATATTTACTATCGCGCTCTTCTCACGTTACAAGAATAATATATTTTGTTTCTGTATAGATTATATTCCTATAACTAAAACTAGAATTACCTAATTCATCTCGAATTCCTTTCCAACATTGTTAACACACATACCTGCCAACAATTCCACAAATGAAACATATTGCCGAAGTAAAAGAAATAGATATCTCTGCACATTTCATAAGACAAATAAATCAATAAAGGAAACATAAGGTAACACTAAACACATCAGAACAGGGAGTAGAAAACACAATAACAAATAGCCCAATAAAATCTTCGTCCACCCGTATCGGACCCAACGAGGCCGATATCACTTCATCAAGGCTCTAGTAGGGTACCTGTGATTCTTGCCAGTCCCTATTCTCGTCTACTTCCGGAGGTTCATCAATATCCGTTGGGGTCTCCTCACGTTGACTACCTTCTGTATTCTCATACATCTTTCTGATAGTCTCTCTAATACCCATACTGCATTGACTGACAGTTTCCTCACTCCAGGCATCCAATCCAGCCAAATTTTGTACTGACATTGTATTCCTCAATTCTTCCTGTAGCTCAGATATATAGGACTCTCCTTCGACCAATGCACATGGGTCACTGGCCTCTGTTTCGGCCTTTCTATCAAACCCACCAATTCTAGTCCTCAAGTCCGCCTTAATGTTAGCCAATATAAGGTCCCTAACCTTCTTATCATATAAACCCCATGTATTTCGTAGTCGATGGAACGTGGCTGTAATACATTACTATTTCTGCTTTTGACGTCACATTCTATACTTACTTGCTGCTGTTTCGTACTTGAAATCAATGGCCTCAGTTGCTTGTTCCCCGGTATTTAATTCCTTTAGGTAATGTTTAATTGCTGCTACTACTAAACAAATAAAGACTGCGTTGATATTATCGAAAAATTTATTGTCTCTTTTCTCTCTCATCCTGGGCCTCCTAAAGAAACATTCATAGATAATCGTAACAATTTGGGCAGCCCGAAATCGGTGACCTAGTGTCTATTCTCACTCTGTTAGAGTCTGTTCCCAATTTTCAGAAATATACTAACCTCTCGTTGTTCTTCCCTGCAAACAAATCGATCCTTATGTAACAACCACTCCACCTTCTTTGCCACCTCCTCCTTACTCTGAAAGTCTAGTTGATATAGACATAAGATTCTTTGTCGACATTCAAACACGACGTAGGACCTGTGCCTCGAGTGAACACTTTTCAGCTGCATTTTGTTAGCAATCGGACTCACAAAGGTTATGAACTACCTCCCAATGCCTTACAGGCTTTAGTCCGCTTTAAGTAACTCTTCTTATGCTCTTGTGCCCAGTCCTATGCTTCGTCAACCAAGTTAATTATGTCCAGTGCACTTAGAAATGGAAGCTTAAAAAAGGTATAGTCCGTAATGAAGGTTTGGGCAAGGTAACAAAGCCCTTGTAGCTTGTGTGGGATAGATGCAAATGATTTGGTCTTCCGACCACTGTGCTGTAGTTGTTTTATCTCTACAACATCCGATCCTGAGCTATCTCCAGAGTTTCGTGGTTCTTCTTGATCCTCAAACTCATCTGAAGAAACCTCAGTAATGTCCTTCGCACTTTCCTCCTGTTTTCCATCTATTAGTTTCTGGTCAACAATGAATGAACTTTAATGATACCTACTAACCTCTAATGCTTCTTGGAACCGAACTCGTTTGTTACCCTCGAGCTCATGTAGCTGGTCACTCCTCTTGCATCTTAATCCCCCATCGGATGTGATCTCGCATCCCTGAGGTTCTTCTTTAGTTAGGGGTTGCTGCTATGACTTTAGAAGCATGATACATTTGATATGACTGGACTGGAAATATGATTGGTAAAGAATTTACTAATAGTAGTAGATATTCTCATAAAACAGTCCTTGTATGTTTTTTTCCCTTAGTTAGATGGCAGTTCCATGCTATATACTGCTTCTTTGCTCAAATAAAGTGCATTGCTTTTTAGAATGAATGAATCATGTCAACCAATTAGATCCATCCCTCCCAATCTGAATTTTCCCTCCTATCAGATGGATCTGGATGCTAATCAGACGCTCAGGGCATCTACCAACTTCACGATGTTAGGACAATTTACAACTAAGCTGGACAATTTCTGCTGCATGACATTTGGTTGAATCATATAGATTTTTTTTTAAAAAACATAAATAAAAAAGGCTGGACAATTACTTATTTCTAACCACGATTCTCGTAGCATAAGGCTCTAACTTCACGAAGTGGCTCTATCTGAGCCGTTATGGAACTTTAGGGTTCTAATGCATATACGAACTTGTATTTATTATCAACCCGAGACCAAATCAGACTTCCAGTATCTGCTACTAACCAGAATTAGACGTATCCCCATCTTCACTTTGAGAATTATTTTCCCCCTCGCTCTCTGACGATGGACCTGGCTCTAGCCAAATCCACTTATTAAAGTCCCCCTTTTGAGGATTACCCCCGAATCCAGCTTTTGCAAGCGCTTCTGCAGCTTTCTTATTTTTAGTACGCCCATATGCAGTAGCTGCTACACGGGCTGGAGCACGTACCCTCACAAAAGCCTTGCCATCCTGTGAATTCAACCACTTCACCCAGGAGAAGTCATTTTCCTCATCCGAATCCAAAATTTCATCTTTATTGCATCCCAATAATACCTTCTGACGTCTCTTGTACTCAGCAAGTAAGCCTTTAAACTGGCCTATATTCTTACGGCATCGAGCCTTTCCATGCTCGAAGCCATGCTCGAAGCCATAGTCAGTACATAGCCAAGCTTTTGCCTTCTTCCTCCCAAACTTAATCAGGTATAGTTCGTTTTCTGAATCAAATGCTACAGGGTCGTATGAGTCTACCTCCATATCGAACGCATCATGCTGAAAAAATGGTCGATCATCAGGTGCAGGGCTTTGATTGGCCCTGTCAACCCTGGAAAGTTGCACTTGAAACAGCAGTAGCTTGTACGTACTGTAATAAGGAAGCTTATTGTCTTATATTTCATAGCCTGTATTTTCTATATTTATTGCAGTATTATGTAACTAGCGTTCACGGGCGAAGGGATAGCCTTCGTCCACGTTCAGCAACTGCTGGATTCGGTAGTTCAACTGCCATGGAATTTGCCACAGTAAATTCCATAGAACTTGCCGTTTCGTGGACACCCTTTTGTACTCCACACCCTCCTGTATGGCACACCCTCCTCGGGAGATGTGCCAACCATCATTATATATTTCCTTAGTCATTTGGGTCGTTGAACAGCTATATAAAGGCTGCTGGATCCCTTCTGGAATCCATTAGTCTTCAGAGAACCCAAATAGCAATGATCAGATAGATAGCATAATTACAAATGAAGATTACACCTATTATATTATTGTTCCTTATGGAACACCCCGCTTAGTAATCAACCTATCCTTCTGAGGCAATCCCTCAGCAGAACCGGCATATACAAACATCCATCACCAAGCGGATATAGATTGTATAAACTGTACTGAATGACTACTATCTAGTATCATTCATTACATTTTTTTTAACATCCAAAGTTAATCTTTATTAAATAAACCCTCTACATCCAAGGCCTGATCAACCTTAGGATACTTTATATTGCACTCACGCAAGTGTAAACGAATCTGACTTTATATTAACGATATCGAATTCAACTAGCTAGAACAACATATTCCTTCAACGAGACATCAGACTCTCAACTGCAGTATATCAACAGAAAGACTTAGACGCAAGCTAAGCAGAGCTCTAACAGGCAGTGGTACTCCACATTAAACAATTCTACCCTCATTCCATACACTTTTCCCAGTATACTCGACAAATCCACTTGCACTCCTGGCAACTAGTCCCACAACTATATCGATAAACGTGGTACATCATAGAAAAACCGGCACCCTAAGTCCCAGGAACAATCGGTTCAATCAGCCAATCGTCATAATCCCACGGCTCATGAATCGCCTCCTCCATAACCGCCAACTCCTCAAAGAATAATTCCCACTCAGCAGCGGTTTTTTCAGACCCAGACATCGTACCAACAGTCTTGGTACCAACATCGTCTACCTGAATATTGAAATCAGAAAAAGTGACACTCTTGCCGGACGATTCAGAACTAGAATTGCGAACAGTAGACGCAGAGGAATCTGGTCCATAAAACGAATTAGGACTCTTCTATTCAGACTTGCCATCGTTACAAGCAATCGAGCTAACAGTATCCTCAGTCGAGCGGATATCATATATATCTTCAGCCACAACTCCACCAGCATAGTAAGGTGCTAAAGCGGAAAAGTAACTAGATGATTGAATCGAACGATCAGGTCCAATAGGTTGCGAAGCAGTAATTGGTACTGTAGCGTAATTCCAAGTATAGGCAGCATTAGACATAATGGCATCTGTGGCTGGCCAAAGGACAAAGAAGTCCAGAAGATTAACTATGTTACCAGAGGAAATCCAAAAGTTAGTTAATCAAACTCCTAAGAAAACGAGATTTGTAGATCCTACAATAGAAGGAGAAATAAAAAAGCAGGAAGATTATCTAGAACAGGATTATGAAGGACAATCTCGATATGGAGTTAGTTTTAGCCCTCTTCTGCCACCAGCATCAGAAGAATTCTATGACCAGCATACCTATAATTTGCGAGAAATTTTAAAATTTGTGCAAACATTAGGTATAGCTCAAGAGTATCATCCAGAAGATACCAAACTCTTAATAGAAGCGGTGATCAAACATTATCTTTGGACAATAAGATATCTATTTAAGGAAAGAGATTTGGAAATGAATGCTTTTCTAAGCAAAGAATTAAGGAAACTACCTGTGCCTCTACTGAAAGAGCCGCATTGGATAACAAAGGAATGGGATGATATTATGATCTTTATGTTAAGCGGTACATATCTAGAAAAGAGTACACTTACCATGGAGGATTTGTTTAATCCTAGTAAGGGTATGCCCGGAGCATTCGCAAGAACTCCGAAGAATAAAGGCAAAGGTAAAGAACCTGCAAAAGAATCAGCAAAAGGAACTGGAAGTTCCGATCCTCCTCCCCCTCCCCCGGACGAATCAGGTGAGGAGGGATAACCAGAAGAATAAGAAGAAACTGGAACGGACCGTCCACAACAACAAACAGCAGAACAAGGTAATCCAGATGATAGCGGAGAAGATAGCTCTGATTCAGATGATGCATTGTCAGTAGATAGTCAACCAGCAGCCAGAATAACACGGAGAAGTAAATCGGTAGAACATCAACAATGGGAATCTACTACTGGCATGATCACCACCGGAGGCCATAAAGTTTCAAAGAAACTTAGAGGAATCAAACTGGACACACCAGAGAAACTGGACGGAAGTGACAAGAAGTTTAAAGACTCATAATATTATGATGCGTGGGCAACAGCAGTTCAGTGGTAGTTGAGAATCAAGGAAATTGATTTGGAAAGTATAGAAACAGTGGAAATTATTGGATTTCTACTCAAGGGGAGCACCTTGGTTACTTATAACCAGTATCTGAGAGATAAAGAGAAGGACGCAAAATTCTTTGGCTTTATATTAGTACTCAGAGATTTTCTGATACTATCCACTAGTAAGGATATTTTATGGAAACAATGAGAGACAGCCACCCCATACAAGAACGGACGACATATGGGAATTAAACAGTTTGCCAACTGGCTTACTGAAATGCAGATTAAATTAATCGATAAAAGCAGAAAGCAGTCGATATCAGAGGAAGTCAAGAGAAGGAAGTTTCTAAATCATTTACCTGCATATATGTCGGCCACTCTAATTCCTCTAATTAAAGAGGATTGGACATATGATCAGCTGGTATACCAGGGAGAGTTATATGAAGTATCAAAGAAGGATATTGCCCTACCACACACATCAAGTGGACCACAAAAGCAACGTCAAAAATCGTTCAACAAGGATCGAAATCCTTGCCAGGATTATAATTGACAAAAATCAGGTTTTAATCCCAGCAACAAGCCTGTCAACAAAAGCAACAACGAAAAGTGTAAGAATTTGGATTGGGACACCATTACCAAGAAATTGGATCAGAAAATGAAAATGCAACTAATCAGGGATAAAAAATGTTTATGGTGTTGGAACCCTGGTCATTCTTACAAGGATTGCAGGAAGCATCAAAATAAAGTACCCATGCGTACTGCGGCACAGGATTTAAGCCTACCTGCATCGAAAATCAGCAAGGATAAAATCAAGGAACAACCCTTGTCAGCCCAGACCCTAGACTACAATAAAGTTTTTGTTAGAGCAAATGGACACCCCACTCTAGCACTGGTAGACCTCCAAACGAAGGGAGGAGACCTAATTAATTCTCAGTTTGTACACTTGTACAATATTCCTACAAAGAATATTGAGAAGGTATCGTTGGGTACACCTATCAAAGGTTCCAAAGCCACTATTGAAAAATCGTGTACAATAACATTAGATTGGATAGGATATGTAGAAGAACGTACCTTCTATGTAACGCACTTATCAAAATGGGATATGATATTGGGAGAGCCAGCTCTTTCCAAGGTCCGTGCTATTATTCCTACATACCAGGAACCCATTACTATCTAACTGGAAGATATTCCTAGGTTTGCATTGAGCACATGGAAGAAATTAAGCGCAATGGAACATGGTATAAGATCAGCGTATCTAGAAGTATTATGTGAATCAGTCACAGATTATAGTGAACTAGAGAATTGGGAAAATATCAGTGATGCAGAAGATACTGACAACGAACAAGGCTTTTCAACAGCCGTTTCATCCATAGAGAAGCAATTTAATCCAGTAAGGGAATTTCCCAAATTATTTCCCAAGGAAATACCATGGGATTTACCGCCCTTAAGGAAGGTCAACCACACCATCAGACCTAAGCCTGGAGCCACATGGTTACTAAAATGAAGACCATCAGGACATCGATTTACCCAGCAAATCAATGATAAAATCACTGAGAAAGAGAAAACAGGATGAATCTACCGAGTGGAAAATGACACCAATGCGATAGTTATGTTTACTATACCCAAAAGAGATAAACCGGAAGAAGCCAGATTTGTCAATGACTGTCGAGACCGGAATCTAGCAGTGGAACCTGACCATACACCCCTACCAGATATAAATGAATTTATTGAACTAGTAGCGGGAAAATCCTTTTGGTCGAAAATAGATTTAGCAGATGGATTTTTTAACATCAGAAATGATGAGGAATCAGAGAAGCACTCCACCTTCCTAACTCACCGAGGGTACTACAGAAGTAGAGTTATGCAACAAGGAGACCGGAATACACCAGCTACTATGGTCAGAGTCATGAATGAAATATTTAAAGATATGATTTATAAAGATATAATAATTTATATTGATGATATCATAATCTTTACTAAGACGTATGAGGAACATGTAGAAGTTCTCAAGAAGGTTCTACAATGGCTTACAGGATGAGAAGTTCTATCTCAAAGAAACCAAGTGCCAATTTTTCACACCTAAATTGGAAATTCTAGGTCATGTGTTGACTGCAGATGTACTTCATGCAGATCCAAAGAAAAGAACTACCATATTGATATTTCCAACTCCAAAGAGAAAATGGGATTTAAGAGGTTTTCTCGGAATCATCAATTATCTAAGTCATTTTATTCCAGATCTAGCTTCGTATGCAAGTACGTTATTGAAATGTCAATATGGTGGTTCTTTTATTTGGATCTGCATGAAGTCCGTCTGCTGTCAACATATGACCTAGAATTTCCAATTTCAGTATGAAAAATTGGTACTTAGTTTCTTTGAGATAGAACTTCTCATCCTGTAAACGTTGTAGAACCTTCTTGAGAACTTCTACGTGTTCCTCATACATCTTAGTAAAGATTATGATATCATCAATATAAATTATTATATCCTTATAAATTATATCTTTGAATATTTCATTCATAACTCTGACCATAGTAGCTGGTGCATTCCGGTCTCCTTGTTGCATAACTCTACTTCTGTAGTACCCTTGGTGAGTTAGGAAGGTGGAGTGCTTCTCTGATTCCTCATCATTTCTGATGTTAAAAAATCCATCTGCTAAATCTATTTTCGACCAAAAGGATTTTCCCGCTACTAGTTCAATAAATTCATTTATATCTGGTAGGGGTGTATGGTCAGGTTCCACTGCTAGATTCCGGTCTCGACAGTCATTGACAAATCTGGCTTCTTCCGGTTTATCTCTTTTGGGTATAGTAAACATAACTATCGCATTGGTGTCATTTTCCACTCGGTAGATTCATCCTGTTTTCTCTTTCTCAGTGATTTTATCATTGATTTGCTGGGTAAATCGATGTCCTGATGGTCTTCATTTTAGTAACCATGTGGCTCCAGGCTTAGGTCTGATGGTGTGGTTGACCTTCCTTAAGGGCGGTAAATCCCATGGTATTTCCTTGGGAAATAATTTGGGAAATTCCGTTACTGGATTAAATTGCTTCTCTATGGATGAAACGGCTGTTGAAAAGCCTTGTTCGTTGTCAGTATCTTCTGCATCACTGATATTTTCCCAATTCTCTAGTTCACTATAATCTGTGACTGATTCACATGATACTTCTAGATACGCTGATCTTATACCATGTTCCATTGCGCTTAATTTCTTCCATGTGCTTAATGCAAACCTAGGAATATCTTCCAGTTAGATAGTAACTGGTTCCTGGTATGTAGGAATAATAGCACGGACCTTGGAAAGAGCTGGCTCTCCCAATATCATATCCCATTTTGATAAGTGCGTTACATAGAAGGTACGTTCTTCTACATATCCTATCCAATCTAATGTTATTGTACACGATTTTTCAATAGTGGCTTTGGAACCTTTGATAGGTGTACCCAACGATACCTTCTCAATATTCTTTGTAGGAATATTGTACAAGTGTACAAACTGAGAATTAATTAGGTCTCCTCCCTTCGTTTGGAGGTCTACCAGTGCTAGAGCGGGGTGTCCATTTGCTCTAACAAAAACTTTATTGTAGTCCAGGGTCTGGGCTGACAAGGGTCGTTCCTTGATTTTATCCTTGCTGATTTTCGATGCAGGTAGGCTTAAATCCTGTGCCGCAGTACGCATGGGTACTTTATTTTGACGCTTCCTGCAATCCTTGTAGGAATGACCAGGGTTCCAACACCATAAACATTTTTTATCCCTGATCAGTTGCATTTTCGTTTTCTGATCCAATTTCTTGGTAATGGTGTCCCAATCTGAATCCTTACGCTTTTCGTTGTTGCTTTTGTTGACAGGCTTGTTGCTGGGATTAAAACCTGATTTTTGTCAATTATAATCCTGGCAAGGATTTCGATCCTTGTTGAACGATTTTTGACGTTGCTTTTGTGGTCCACTTGATGTGTGTGGTGGGGCAATATCCTTCTTTGATACTTCATATAACTCTCCCTGGTATACCAGCTGATCATATGTCCAATCCTCTTTAATTAGAGGAATTAGAGTGGCCGACATATATGCAGGTAAATGATTTAGAAACTTCCTTCTCTTGACTTCCTCAGATATCGACTGCTTTCCGCTTTTATCGATTAATTTAATCTGCATTTCAGTGAGCCAGTTGGCAAACTATTTAATTCCCATATGTCGTCCATCCTTGTATGGGGTGGCTGTCTCCCATTGCTTCCATAAAATATCCTTACTAGTGGATAGTATCAGAAAATCTCTGAGTACTAATATAAAGCCAAAGAATTTTGCGTCCTTCTCTTTATCTCTCAGATACTGGTTATAAGTAACCAAGGTGCTCCCCTTGAGTAGAAATCCAATAATTTCCACTGTTTCTATACTTTCCAAATCAATTTCCTTGATTCTCAACTACCACTGAACTGCTGTTGCCCACGCATCATAATATTATGAGTCTTTAAACTTCTTGTCACTTCCGTCCAGTTTCTCTGGTGTGTCCAGTTTGATTCCTCTAAGTTTCTTTGAAACTTTATGGCCTCCG
>ML121545.1:517822-535025 GCA_003788615.2 Terfezia boudieri ATCC MYA-4762
CCCTCCGTAACGACACAGCTGCGCCCTCCGTAACGACACAGCTGCGCCCTCCGTAACGACACAGCTGCGCCCTCCGTAACGACACAGCTGCGCCCTCCGTAACGACACAGCTGCGCCCTCCGTAACGACACAGATTCGCCCTCCGTAACGACACAGCTGCGCCCTCCGTAACGACACAGCTGCGCGGTCCGTAACGATACAACTGCGCCCTCCGTAAGGACATACAACTCGTTCATAGCCATAACATCTATGCCGAATTTCGCTAATGAACCAATTAAGACATTCTCTTCAGTCAAAACGTACGAGTGTAAACCAGTCCCGTTGTTGCGAGAGTGGACATAGTTAACTTGAACCAGCCAGCAAATTGTTTGCGACATCTATCCAGTCGATACGCACGTTTATAACATCCGGACCGTTACGAGAGTGAAGTACTCAAAGGAACTGAACACAACACCCGTTGCGGGAACTCCAACTCTACACACGGTCGCCTTCGACGGCGTCGTTAACCCTACCGTCCCTTTAGTCCCCACGCGATCATGTGGACTGATCCACACTACTTGGTGCGAACCGTCGGGAACGTCGGCGCACGAGCCGTTACGGTTGAATCTTACCGTTATGGACGATCACGATTCGTACACGCTACGCACACGTCCGGTATCAGTGTAAGCCGAGCAGGGAGGCCGATCGCATAAATGGAACGGGCACTCCATGCCTTGAGGAGGTAGCGTTCGAGTACTTACGCGGCGACCACATAACATCCTTGAGTATGTCGCCGAAGACATCAACATCCTTAAGTACCGCCGGAGATATAAACATACCTTAAGTACCTAAGCGCCGAATATATATATATAAAGTTCCTTAAGTACGTAAGCACCGAAGATATATATGATTTCCTTAAGTACGTAAGCACCGAAGATATATAGTTTCCTTAAGTACGTAAACGCCGAATATATATAGCTTCCTTAAGTACGTAAGCGCCGAATATATATATAGTTCCTTAAGTACGTAAGCACCGAAGATATATGGTTTCCTTAAGTACGTAAGCGCCGAAGATATATAGTTTCCTTAAGTACGTAAGCACCGAAGATATATAGCTTCCTTAAGTACGTAAGCACCGAAGATATATAGTCCTTAAATCCACAAACGCCGAATATATATAGCTTCCTTAAGTACGTAAGCGCCGAATATATATATATAATTCCTTAAGTCCGTAAGCGCCGAATATATATATGTTCCTTAAGTACGTAAGCACCGAAGATATATGGTTTCCTTAAGTACGTAAGCACCGAATATATATGGTTTCCTTAAGTACGTAAGCGCCGAATATATATATATAAGTTCCTTAAGTACGTAAGCACCGAAGATATATAGCTTCCTTAAGTACGTAAGGGCCGAATATATATAGGTTCTCGTGATAGAACTGGGTCTAGTCCTTTAAAGGACCCAGATGGTACTATATATATACACCGCGTACGGACTTAAGGATGTATGACACCTAATCGGAGCTTACGTATTCGGCGTTAGGACTGTATATCTTCGGTGCTTACGTACTTAAGACCCTTATATATAAGGACTATATATATTCGGTGCTTACGTACTTAAGGAAACCATATATCTTCGGTGCTTACGTACTTAAGGAAACCATATATCTTCGGTGCTTACGTACTTAAGTAATATATATATATATATTCGGCGCTTACGTACTTAAGGAAGCCATATATCTTCGGGGCTTACGTACTTAAGGAAGCTATATATATTCGGCGTTTGTGGATTTCAGGACTATATATCTTCGGTGCTTACGTACTTAAGGAAGCCATATATCTTCGGTGCTTACGTACTTAAGGAAACTATATATCTTCGGTGCTTATGTACTTAAGGAACCTATATATATATATTCGGTGCTTATGTATTTAAGGTATGTTTGTATCTCCGGCGGTACTTAAGGATGTTGATGTCTTCGGCGACATACTTAAGGATGTTATGTGGTCGCCGCGTAAGTACTCGAACGCTACCTCCTCAAGGCATGGAGTGCCCGTTCCATTTATGCGATCGGAAGCCTCCCTGCTCGGCTTACACTGATACCGGACGTGTGCGTAGCGTGTACGAATCGTGATCGTTCATAACGGTAAGATTCAACCGTAACGGCTCGTGCGCCGACGTTCCCGACGGTTCGCACCAAGTAGTGTGATCAGTCCACATGATCGCGTGGGGACTAAAGGGACGGTAGGGTTAACGACGCCGTCGAAGGCGACCGTGTGTAGAGTTGGAGTTCCCGCAACGGGTGTTGTGTTCAGTTCCTTTGAGTACTTCACTCTCGTAACGGTCCGGATGTTATAAACGTGCGTATCGACTGGATAGATGTCGCAAACAATTTGCTGGCTGGTTCAAGTTAACTATGTCCACTCTCGCAACAACGGGACTGGTTTACACTCGTACGTATTGACTGAAGAGAATGTCTTAATTGGTTCATTAGTGAAATTCGGTATAGAGATTATGGCTGTGAAGGAGTATGTCGTTACGGAGGGCGCAGCTGTGTCCTTACGGAGGGCGCAGCTGTGTCGTTACGGAGGGCGCAGCTGTGTCGTTACGGAGGGCGCAGCTGTGTCGTTACGGAGGGCGCAGGCGTCGACACAGCAATGCCTCCCGCGTCGACACAGCAATGCCTCCCGCGTCGACACAGCAATGCCTCCGATTAAGCATTGCCAGGCTTGCCATAGGTGCACGCATAGCTGACGTATCTCCCAGTGTGCGGTAAGCGACCGAGCAAGTTCACTTAATACAGGTGAGAGCATAGCCAGGCTTACGATAAGAGCACGTATAGCTAACGCATCTCCCAGTGTGCGGTAAGCGACCAAGCAAGTTCACTTGATGCAGGTGAGAGGGTTACGCTGAACAAATTGGAGTACACATAACTAACTTCTCTTACAGATTTATCCAAGCGATTAATATAAGAAATGCCATACATCAACATCGACACAGCCATACATCTGACATGCGCACGCTAGGTGAGAGTATTGCCAGGCTTCCGATAGGAGCACGCATAGCTAACGTATCTCCCAGTGTGCGGTAAGCGACCGAGCAAGTTCACTTGATGCAGGTGGGAGTGTTTCGCAGACCAAATGTTGGCACGCATAACTAACCTATGTTGCAGAATTATCCAAGCGATTAATATAAGAAGTGCCATACATCAACATGGACGCTGCCAAATCTCCAACGTCGATGCTGCCATATCTCCAACGTCGATGCTGCCATATCTCCAACGTCGATGCTGCCATGCCACAGCATGCGACAGATATGTGCACGCTAGGTGAGAGCATTTCCAGGATTCCAATGAGTGCATGCACTGCTAATGTATCTCCCGGGTAAGCGACGCTGCAAGTTCAATTGTTAGAGGTGAGCGTGTTGCACTGGCCACTTGTGAGCACGCATAACTGACCTCTGTAGCAGGATTATTGAGGCGATGGTTGTGATGGGCCCTTAATTGTCAGTATCAAAGCGGCGTACGTGGCTGCCGTGCATGGTCAAGAAATGGGTGCTTCAGTTGGCCAGCATTATAACGGAGGTGGGCGAAGGTTCAGTTATAATCCTGTGGTTTGGTTAGGAAGCTTGAGTGTATATAAACAATTGGAATACTATGATATTTACTATCCTTATTTGCCAGAGTAATCACAACCATGGGTATGCTTGATTACACGTAGCAGGGCCCCATTGTAGTGCAGCTAAAGACCATCCGTTCTGGACTGAAGTGCTACACATGTTAGAGAGATATAAGTAAGCTCTAATAGGTGGGGTTTAATACTGGGTATTAGCGGTTTTGGTTGCGTTGGTAGGGCACACTACATCCGGCGCCCAGAGACAGAGGATTTAGACACCTGGCGCCCGGCGCATGGAGGATTGAGCCATGACGGCGGGAGGCACAGGGTGCCCTGGGAGGCAGAAGGTCGGAGAGGTACGCACAGGGTGCCCTGGGAGGCAGAGGTCGGAGACGTATATTCACAGGGCGCCTTGGGAGGCAAGGGCCGGAACGCAGTAGGTACAGGACGCCATGGGCGCCACGGGAGGCAGGAGAAAAAGCAGTGGCGCCTGGGCGCCACTGCAGGGCGTCCGGACGCCAAAATTTCTTTCCTGATGTTTCTATTATATCAACTAATTGGAAACGAAACAACTATAGCCTCGATCTATTAAGTCAACCAAACCTTAACCTCATATATAATACTTTCCATATCAGCAAGCTGAAACTTTATCGAAACAATGATCTATCTAAATTTCCAAACAGACAATCCAGAGAACCTGGACCTGTAAAAGATGATCGTTATGAAGTTGAGAAAGTATTAGAATTCAGAACGGCACTACGCACTAGTGAACGTCAATATAAGGTTAGATGGCTTGGCTACTCTCCTAAGCATGATTCTTGGGTTAGCGCCAAGGATATCATCCAGGAGATTCTTCAAGACTTTTGGACAACCAAAAGCTTAGAAGATACATTCAAGAGACGTCGAACAGCAAGAGGAAGACAAGGACCTCGTATTAGAGATGAAACTTGAGCTCTCATACAGCAAGAACGAGATCGAGTCCTAAATCAGACGAACCCTACCGAAATACATACCAAGGCCAATATACTCAAGATGCATAAAATTCTGGGAAGAATGGAAGCGAGAATGGCAGAAGCATAAACTATAAATATAGTAAATCCTTCTAAGTAGGGAAGTGTAATAAGGAAGCTTATTATCTTATATTTCATAGCCTGTATTTTCTATATTTATTGCAGTATTATGTAACTAGCGTTCACGGGTGAAGGGATAGCCTTCGTCCACCCTCAGCAACTGCTGGATTCGGTAGTTCAACTGCCATGGAATTTGCCACAGTAAATTCCATGGAACTTGCCGTTTCGTGGACACCCTCTTGTGCTCCACACCCTCTTGTGTGGCATACCCTCCTCGGGAGGTGTACTAACCATCATGTATTTTCTTAGTCATTTGTATTGCTGAACAGCTATATAAAGGCCGCTGGATCCCTTCTGGAATCCATCAGTCTTTAGAGAACCCGAATAGCAATGATCAGATAGATAGCATAATTACAAACGAAGATTACACCTGTTATATTATTGTTTCTTATGGAACACCCCTCTTAGTAATCAACCTACCCTTCTGAGGCAATCCCTCAGCAGAACCGGCATACACAAACATCCATCACCAAGCGGATATAGATTGTATAAATGGTACCGAATGACTACTGTCTAATATCATTCATTACATGTACCATCTGCTACGGCAAGAAAATTTACTAAATCCTCGTCCGTTGTCACTCATTCTTCGTCCTCTAGTATGCTGCTATCAAGTGGTAGCTTTGTCAGCGCACTAGAGATTGTTCTGACCGTCCGACCTTTAGGGATCCGCGCAGAGATCCCATTGATCAATTCGGCCATTGTGACCTTCCTTAAAGCCATGAGTTGCTTACTTCGGGCATTGACCCAGCAATAGTTCCCATCAACTTGGTTGATATCCCGGCCGTCAGCCGGGTCTATAATAGCAACTCAGACGGCATAAGATGGTTGTGTAAGCGGACGTTGTATGTCCACCTCGGAGTCATTTGCAGCATTATCTCTCCGCCATTTTGCTAAGACTAAACCTTCCTTAGTTTCAGTCTCCCGGTCCTTTTTCAAACAATCTAGCAAGAGATAGTGTAATCTCTCTCTAGCTTTATCCCCCTCTTTATCCCCTTTGGCCATCATTAATAACTTACGACCGGACGCTGGAAGTCCGTTTTTAGGATCGATAGCGTACTATTGAAACGCTTCCCAAACAGCAGTTGATGTTCCGCGTTTCCCAGTAATACCCTTTGTGAGTGCATATGCCTTAAGATGTCTCCACTACTTCCAGTATTCCTTCCAGTTGTCATCTCCCCATCCCAGCTGGGTTTTCGTACGGGAAGTTGCCTGATCTTCTTTTACAATGGCTCTGGACATGTTGTTTTGTTGTTGTTGTTGTTGTTGTTGTTGTTATTGCACTACCTAATATAGTAATACCCAAATTAGTTGAAATAGTTCATCCGATATCTGATTTCTAACATACCTTAACTAGCTGATAAAATATCTGCTGTTGTTGTTGTTATTTTCGCTGAATAAGTGACTACCTAATGTAGTAATACCCAAAATTAGTTCATATAGTTTGTCCGATATCTGATTTCTAACGTACCTGAACTAGCTGATGAAATATCTACTTATTCACTAATAGGAGAGGCCCTTTATATATACATAAGGCTCTATCGCAGTATTTACTATGCTTAGAATCATAATAACTATGAGTTTGGCCTTCATGACCTACTGGACTGTACTAGTTCTTTTTCATGACCTACACGTCCAATAACTAGTTGTTTGGTATTTACAGTAATATGGTTTTGGCCTTCATTACCAACTAGACTGTGCTAGTTCTTTTTCATAACCTATATATCTGATGACCAGTTGTTTGGTATTTACTATGGTTAGAATCATAATTACTATGGTAGGATTAGCCTTCATGACCATGACCTGGTGGACTGTGCTAGTTCTTTTTCATGACCTATATGTCCGATAACCAGTTGTTTGGTATTTACTATGGTTAGAATCATAATTACTATGGTAGGATTGGCCTTCATAACCGTGACCTGGTGGACTGTGCTAGTTCTTTTTCATGACCTACACGTCTGATAACCAGTTGTTTGAATGGGACATAGAAAGTTCATGAAAGATTCAAATACCAACCCTTTGTAAATATCTCGGAGTGCACTTATATAAACCATAAGGTGCGCTAGAAATTACTATATATATTCATAAATTGGAATATTTATAAATAAGATATTAATCGAGACAAATTCAATATGTATCGGACGCCTGGTGAGAGTTAATAACCTCTAATTAAAGTAGAATATGAAACTAAGCTAGAAGTAGATAGGTAGCGTGATGCATGATGCATAGTATACGCTTCTGTCCTCAACAGGGGTAGCTGGTGGAGCATCGAAGTGAGCTGATAAGGAACCCTGACTGGTCGATTGGTGGCCTTCAGGCTCCAGCCCCTTGATATCTCTCTAATGTGGTCGATAGTGGCAGCCTGAGAAATGTAGATAAAACCATGTCCACACACACAGTAATAGCAATTTACTACTCATTCTTATCTACCTTCCTCCGTACTACCAGAACAACTACTATGTATACCAATTCTGAATCAAATAGATAAATACCAGATGCAAGCATAACCTTCAAGTCAAGAAGCATAACCTCAAGGTATGAGCTTTTCATACTTAGTTACTTGCCCAATATCATTGTTTGGCAGTTATCCAGTATAATCTTAGCACATGCAATTCTGGGCTTAATGGGCTTGCCCAATTGACCTATTACACTGGATAGATTTTGATCGTATTTTCTGCTCCTTGGGGGCTGCACTTTTGGAAGCCATAGGCAGCTTCACGGCTATGGTAGTTGAAAATAGTAAAACCTTCAGGAATAGAAAAAGGCACTAAAGCGGAAAACAATTAGACATTATTATAAGCTTGCAGCTAATCCTTTTAGGTAATATTCACGTCGCTTTCCATACTACCCACGGCCGATTGCCACTTACACACCAATAGAGGTGCCTGCTACCTCTAGTGAAGCAGCAACGGAAGAGCCAGAGGAAGAGGAAGCACCTAGCAAGGAGGCAGAGAACAAGGAGAATAAGCCCGCTCATACTCCATTACATGAGGTTCAGATTATTCCCCAAAGGAATATAGCTTCGGAGAATATAGAAGCTAAACAGCAGAGATTCCACCAGCAACGAAAGGCTCAGGATCAGAGACGGCGGGAAAGAAAGAGGATAGAGCAAGAAAGACAAAGGGTAGAGCAGGAAAGACAGAGGGTCCAGATGAATGGAGAGCCTGAAAATGTCAGCTCAATAGAAGGGATTCTTTTTAGGCCTGGCTGTTCCAATATCCATGTTGGCCCTATAACTATAAATTTTAGGAAATAATAAATTTATTGCACATTCTATATCAATCAACCTATGAATAGTATTAATCGACCAGTTAATGGTATCAATCAACTGGTCAATAGAGGTAATGAGGTCAATCACTGTAGTATACAACTAGATGTTATGTTCACTTGGTAGACAAAAAAATTTACCAAGACAAAGCTTGTTATTGGAAACCGTTTAAACCCATGCTAATCCAGGTTGAACTCATACTGGTAGAATAGGTAGTCTGGTTATAGAATAGGCGCTACCAACAAAACCAGCCTGAGAAACCTTTAGACGTGTCTAGTCTCGTACCCAGACATAAACGGACGTATAATAGCAATAAGCAACCTGAATTAGGCTGAATTGAGCTAGCTTTCATTCGTAGGAAACGCTTATATCATGTTCTTACCAGACCAACTAAACTTCCAACAAACAGACTCTTCACGTTTCCATTAACATGAATTCCTTCAGCCCATGTCCAACAATTGGTGCATGCTCTTTTTGCAGCCAGCCTTTTAAAATGGCTAGTAGGCTTACGATTCATTTGGAAAGAAAACACTCTAATGCACGACTGTCCCAACGAAAACGAGCAAATACAAATATACATGATAGTCATTTGGACGTAACACAGTGATCAACGGACATAGCACAACCTCATAGTAGTGCATGCCCCTTTTGTAATCAGGCTTTCAAATCAGCTGGCGCCCTCACGAATGATTTGGAGAAACAATATCCCAAACTCCTACACTCCTAGAAACGAGTGAAGACCAGCACAAGCAATGAACAATGGGATGCAGAAGGGCAACCAACGGACGCAACACGATCAACTAATGACAACAACTTTGAGGATGACTTGAGCCGCCTCTTCTCGGACCTTCCTGACTTTACACTCCAAAATCAAACCAAGTCGCTGGAAGAACAGCGAGAAGAAATTACCTATGATCACACTAATAATTCAGATACAGAGAATCAACAGATCGATACAGTCAATCCCACAGCAGATGCTATGTATTTTCCTGTGAACCGTGAAGCAGGCAAAGTTATTTCAGTATACCCCTCAATTGTACAAAGGCAACCAATGTACAATTTCTTTCAACCCTTCCAAAATGCCCTAGATTTCAAACTTGCAAGATTTCTATATGAAACCCGTGTGCCAAAGACTCAGATTAATATATTTTTCAAGGATGGCTTCCTCGGGCAAAATACAGATACAGAAAAGACTAGGACGGACGGTACTTCGAGGTTTTCATTCCAATCCGCTTCCCCCTTGTATTATAAGATTGATCAAATGATCACCGATCCACCCTGGAAGAATGGGTTCGTAGACTTCAATCTGGCCAAAAATACAAAGTTCTAGTACTGAGATATTTTGGGGTTGTTAAAGTACTTACTATGTCGAAAGTCCTTTGCAGCATACATGAGCTGGACTCCGGTCAGGTACTTCGATGCACAGCAGGAGAGGGTTTATATAGAGATGAATATTGCATTATAGTGGTGGGATACACAGGTATGCAATTGCCCTATTGGTAACATCTAGGTACTACATTTGGTAGTGATTTGGTTGTTGACTTCAGATTATAGATGACACTCCCGGTGGGTGCTACATTGGTTCTTGTACTCTTTGCATCCGATGCCACCCACCTAACAAATTTTTCCAGTAATAGCAAAGTGTGGCCTATATATATGAGTATTGGTAACATCAACTCTAGAGTTCGAAATAAACTCACATCTCATGCCTGGATACCGGTTGCCCTACTGCCTCATAGTCCCAAGTGAGTCAAACAAATCCCTGGCTGGTCGGAGGAGAAACAAGAGCAAGAGACAATTCAGGTTTTGCATAATCTACTCAGGTTCATTTTACGTCCATTATTGGATGCTATACAGGATGGGCAGAAGATAAAGTGTGCTGACAAGGTAATCAGGAAATGTTATTTCCGAGTTGCTGGCTGGCTTGCAGACTATATAGAAAATGCCACAATACATAGGATTTATGCTACCAGGTGTCCGATATGTGAATGTCCTCAGGAACAACTGGGCCGGTTCCAGGAATATCCTATGCGCAATAGTGAAAAATATTGAGAATGGGTTGGCAAATCGGACGCAAAAGGTCTTTATGATAATGGAGTGAAATTCATAGAAAATGCACTATGGACGATGAAAGGTGTAGCCCCACAAGAACTCATTCGATTAGATATCCTTTATACTATACTCTTAGGGAATCTGCAACATTTGATGGAATAGATCAAGGGATTTTTAGAGAGCCATAACAGACTCCCTGCATTCGATAATATCTGGAGTTCACTGCCTCATTACCCTAGCAATCATGTCCCACGCAAATCATATAGGCTTTTAAGCCAACTCTCCGGCAAGGAAATGCGATCAATTTTGAGAGTTATTTTGGGAATTTTCATAGCTGCTGTGTGCTGCAAGACAGACACACCATGTCTGACAGGAGTCCAAGAGCGAGATTTCAAGAAAACAATCACTTATATGACATACTTGACTGATTTTGCGCTCCTGTACAGGTATTGAAGTCATACAGACCGTACCATAGGATATATGCAGGAATATCTGCAATGCTGCCATGCCATGAAGGACATTTTTTTACAATATCAAGCTAGTAAAGCTGCAAAAGCTAGAGCGAATCTGGTGTCCAAAGAGCTAATGGAATAGAATCGAAGTCGTAATCTTGAGGTAGATGCAAATGGACGCATAGCAGCACAAAAGGCTTATAATGCGATAGAAAATAGGGAAGAATATACATACTTAGTTAATCAGGTTCTGGTGGAGGATTCACATTTCAATTTTCCTAAGATCCATATAATGATGCACTGGACTGACCAAATCTCCTACTATGGCAGCTTGCCCCAATTTTCAATAGAGGTTTGTAAGACTTCACATAAATAATTGAAGGACACATACTGGCGAAGTAATCACGTTGACAGTATCCCGCAAGTTATTAAGGATTATAGCTGATCACATAATTTCACCGTGAGAGAATTAGAAATAGCAGCATGGGCAGAGGAGAATCTGGCAATTCAGGGGAGGTTGAAAGACGTTCTGCGTCCGAAACGAAAAGACGTAGAGTTGATTGTAGAAGAACAAAGGAAGATTTTTATGATACTGCAAGGCAAGCGTTGAGTGAAGATAATGAACAATCTGTTAGGTATTGCAGATGAGTTTTTAGTTCCCGAGATTGGGAAATATTTATATCAGTTTTTTGAGGACAATGTTTGTAGAATGTCAGATTACCCAGCATCGGACGTAGAGAGGATTTTATTGAATGCGGAGGTACAAGCGTACAATTCCAGTACCAGACCAGGATTGATGAGAAGAACAGTTATCAACTGCAGCATATACATACGACTGGTGGGAAGATTTGGCGGGGAAAGGAGGTAAGGAAGGATACGGTTTGGGTACGTATAGAGTCCATGAGATTACAGCCTACGTCTGTTACAGACGCTTTGAAGAGTTATAATGGTCGAGTAGTAGGGTTTTTGAATGCATTATTTATAGTACAGGTAACAAACAATGAGTTGTACAAATTGGCACATGTTATATTGCTAGACTAGGTGGGGAATGCAATGCCACATGGCCCAGAAGGGATGTCATACATCCAGGAATTTAAACGTGGAGGAGGGCACACAATTGTATGGCTTCGTTCAATTGAAGAAGCTGTACATTTAATACCAGTGGAGCCTGAGCAAAAGTGGATAGTAAATAATAGGGTAGATTACCATGTGTAGAACAAGATGAATGATAGATAGTATAGATAGTTATATATACTACATTAGCCTGTTGAACAAAATGAATATGCCAAATCGGACTCGTGAGAGTACTTGGTAAATTTCAAGCATGATGTTAGAGGCACAAAGTAGGTAAGTAAATGGTAGTGCACGTTGGTAATGATGATGGGGCGGTTGGCAAGCAAATTGGATGGTAGAAGGAGAAAACGGACGCATTGAAGTTGCTAACGTACAAAAGAAAGATGTAAGCAGTTTAGAGTTAGCAACACAGGCAACGACTATAAGACAAAATGACTTTGCAATACTTAGCAGCGCATTACAACGCAAGAAAATTTTTGCTGATGCTCCCCTTTATTCCACTGGAAAGCAGTTCAAACTGGAGCTTCGAAACCTCTTGCTCACTAATCTGGTTCTTACTAGCATACTCAGGGGCCAAACCAGGCCTCATATAGTGCCAAGCTATCTAATAGTGGCATGCAAAGCCGGAACTAGACCTATATAAGCTGTTCATGCAGATAACCACCTTTAACCAGACTAAACCACCTTGTCTGGTTAACCAGGCTAGGGCCGGTTAAGTGCTATGTCCATGTCCGTAGTCTATAACCAGACTGTCACAGAGTACGCCCGTAGGCTCAAGGTCTTGGCATGTGACTACGTATAGACAATCTGGTTTTCGATTTACTTTTTCTTCTCAGACTAACTAACCTTCAACTAGACTACCTTTTCATGGACCATAAATGGCTAGCTCTGGATTGTCCAAGTATATCCAGGATATTCTAGCCAATTAAGCTGTCCAGTATCAGTAACATACAAGATATCATCACTGTACTCCATATCACGGTGGTAGATTCACCATAGATTTTTACCCGCAATCAAGGGGACTGTTACCGGACAGCATATTGGGACTCCATGATGTCTTTACCTAAGGCCTCTTCTGATGGTAGGTGTCCTTCAAACATATTACTTTTCTTTGTCATGGTTACTTAATATTCACATAAAATGCACTGTCAGTTTTGTCATTTGGTTTTCCGCTCTGCAGGGCACTATGGTCGGCATCTATGGAGTAAACACCCCAATGAGCCTCTTGTGGACATTCAGGAGTCTTCGGCGGCGATAAGTTACAAACGCGGTCGTTGTAATGTATTGTATGGGGATTAGGATAATCTGATAAGATCTGATCTGATTAGATAAGATAAGATCTTATTCCAGTTATCTCTAATTAACACAATAATAGACAAGTAGAATAATTATCACTATTGGATATGTAATATAGAAGATAGTATTGATAAGTATTCTCTTGAGCATATTATGCTTAGTCAAGAATAAAGATAGTTGTTTATGGAGTGCCAAAGGCACTAGTAGATTAACCAGTGGAACTCTTATATTGATTGTCTCTATCTCTACTTGCTTGAGTCTCTCTCTCTAGTCCATTCCTTAGCGGAATGAATCTGGTATATATACATTTCCTCCACAGAGGTGTGAGTCAGGATTGAGGCAGTGCAGTGGTAGTGCTCAGTCTCTGACTCATATATAATTTGAAATCAACAACAGTTATGACTCAACATATGAGTCATGTGAAATACATGAGTCAACAAGGCAGACAGCCCAATGTTTTGGGTGCTTGTTGAGGTTACCATAAGAAATTACATAAGTTGTAGGGTAGAGGGTTATTCAGGGTAACTGACTAATCTACTTCCTTACATGCCTCCCTGTTTAGATAAAAGTCCATCCTAAGAAATTAAACAGGGATAGAGGATTCATGTACATAATTAGTAAAGCTTGAAAGGTGTTCCCATACTTCCCAAAAATGTCTTATCCTCATCTAATACATGATCATATGCAAGAACTAAATCATCATAATAGTAAAGGGGTACATATTCCTTAGGGAGTTGCATAGCAGGAGGGGGAGGAGGTCCATAAACTTTCCTAACTGTCCCAACATCCAGTCCATCAATTATTGACTTAAAGAACTTCTGGAAGTTTTCCTCCTCTTGCTCACTAACCTTTAGGGCATTAGTGGAGACTGGGGTAGCTAGTACCTTCTTCCTCTCATTATTAATCATGTCAAGGGTTTCTTGCCTAGTCTTGTGAATACCAGCTTTGTAATTAGTAACCTTCCTTTTCTTAAAGGTACTTCCCTTATTACCATTCAACCAAAAGTCTCTTTTCAACCCTAAGTCAACTGCCTCCTCTGATACCCACTCATTGTACTTGTTTGGCCACCCTTCCTACTTTACCAAATACTGCAACTTTCCTGTTTTGGGTGCTGACCAAAATTCCAATACTTTTTCCACTTCATACCTATCTTCCTTAACTGGTCCTGGTTGAGGTTGATCTCTAGTAGGGAACAGTTAAATAGGATTCTGGAAGAAAGGCTTAAGTAATGAAGTGTAGAATCTGTTGTCAATATTGTTTAGGTCAGGAAAGTTAGTGAAGTCCAGTTTAGCTATCTGGCTCCATGGGTAATAGTGGATAATGTAAAAGGGTCCAATCCATTTTGGGGATAGCTTGGATGTGTGGTACCTGGCAGGGAGATTCTTGGTGGATAGCATCATTTGGTCACCAGCTCTGTAGCTAGGAGATGCTTGTCTGTGTTTGTTGGCTTGCTGAATTTGGCTTTCTTTGGCTTTGGTGAGATTTTCAGCAGCTTCATAGAATCTGGTGGTAGGGTCTGAATAGACTTGAATAGGGTGAGGGAGAGGAGATGCTGACAGTTTGGGTTGGTAGCCCATCCTAATCTGGAAAGGTGACTTCTTCCTAGAAGATCCAACTCTTACATTCACCTCTGTTTGAACAGAAGGTGTTGCTTCAACCCAATTGAGTCCTTCCAACTTCTTGGCAGCATACATAGGAATAATAGTCCTGTTCTTCCTCTCACTTGCTCCATCTGTTTGGGGATGATAAGTGGAAGATGCTTGATGCAAAATTCCATTCTTACCAAGCCATTCTTGAAATTCTGATGACATAAACAGGGGATCTTGATCAGAAATAATTTCATAAGGAAATCCTACACTAGGCTTAATAAATCTTTCAAAGATATCAATAACTCCTTGTGTATTAATATTCTCCACAACAGGTATAAGATAAGTAAAATCAGAATGCCTATCAGAAATAACTAATAGTTTATGAAATGTTAACATGTGTGGAGATGATTTTTCATTAGTCTTGTAACCATGAATAATGCTTGTACAGGGTATCATGACAGGTTCCATACTAAGAAAGTCCATAGCAATACTTCTCCAGGGTCTTAGTAGTACATTGAGTAGTGTAAGGAGACCCATAGGTTTCTGTGTAGATCCTTTTGTGATTTGGCAGATCTTACAGCTCTGGACATATTGGTGTGTCTCATTGTAGGAATTCTGCCAGACATAGTTACTATTCAGCTCTTCAAAGGTTTTTGACAAGCCTCCATGTCCAGGATTAGCATGGGCTTGCTGTATCAGGAATTCTTTTGCTGACATACCTTTTAGCTGAAGTCCTCTTGGTATTACCATTTTCCATGTGGTCCTTTTGAGCAGGTACATGAATCCATTAACAACCTTGGCAGTAGCAACTTTTTGTCCCTTTCTCAACCTTAGGTACAGGTCTTCATAAAGAGTATCTTTTCCCATCTCTTCTATATAGTGCCATGTTAATTCATGGTCCTCCAGCCACTCAGCCACAGTCAGATCTGGATCCAGTACTCTTCCTTCCTTGTCTCTTAACCCAATCATCCTTTTTACTGCATCTGCATTATGATTGGGTTTTGCAAGTGCCCTCAGGTCCTCTTTTCTCTTACTGCATTGCTGGATACCTGTTGGTGAATGGTATCCTTTGCAGTAGCTGTATTTTGGAGTGGTATCTTTTGCCTTCTGTTTTCCCTTATCTGGGTTAGGACACATATCACTCCAATGACCTGGTGTTTTGCATTTGGTACATACCTTAATTGTTCTGAACTCTTCTTGAGGAGCAAGAGTAGCCAATGGGGCTTCCTGATCATCTAGGAACAATGCAGGAAGGGTACTGCATACTGATGCAGGAGAGGATCCAGGTGGTGGTGGATCAAAGAAGTCCTTCTTAGCTTCACTCTCTGTCTTGCATTTTGGTGATGCAGCCCTTCTCTTCAAAGTTCCTTCCAGAGTAGGTTCCCATTCTTGGAGGTTACCCAAGACTACTGCATTTCTGTCAGTCCTTCTCAAGGACTGCTGCATTTGCTCAGTAGTCATGGGCTCTGTGTTGGTGGCTTCCCAGTCCTCAGGTTCATACTCAGAGAGACCAGAGGGGCTAGTCACTAGGTGCCAATCCTGGGACCCCAATGGTTCCTCTGCAGAAGTTGGTGGAGGAGGAGGATTATTATTACTAATTGTTTTGTCAATAACAACTTAGAATCTTGGTTTTCTGGTTACTGACCTTCCTCTTTCCTCAACTTCCTGCTGCTGTTGGGCTTATACTTGAGCCCTAGTGGTAGTGCCAGCAGTCTGAACTACTCTATTCAACTCTGCCACATCTGCTGCTTGGTCAGCTGCAATAGCCCTTTGCAGCTGGAAGTCCAGGTTCATCCTGTCCTCAGCAATTTGCTGAGTCTGGGCTTGAACCCTTTCTCTTAGTCTTACCGAGGAGCATGGTCCCTTGTAGTTATATTCCAATCTATCGAGCCGATGAGAGGATTCGTACTAAGAACCCATTTACGGTTCCTATAGTGAGTCCTCTAAGAGGTTCTGAAAACCTGTTGGCCTTCGAATCTCTTATGTAAGTTCTCTGCAGCTTGTTGATCTCCTTTTGTTCCTGGAGCATGATCTCTACTTTGACCTCGAGAGTATGTTGTTCTTGCTCTAGATCAGGATTGAGTCTGGTTGGGATAGCTTTATGTATGATTGCGGTTATATGAGTTTTACGTATTTTAAAACCCTTCTTATCTTCGCTCTTACCGTCTTCGTATCTGATATTTATATCATTTAGGAAGATTCACCCCTTCACATTATTCCTTCGCATAACAAAACGTAAAGTATAGTACATAAAAGATATAAATAACGTAATAATACATTGATCGCAAGTACCAGCTTCCTGATCGGAAGCAGGTGGAAGTCGTTGACGGCCTAAGCCATCAAGTTGACGGTGCCTTAAACGGTACCATTTAAGGTACCTTGAATGGCAAAGCACCTGTGGGAGAACCCGAGGTGTGGGAGGACATACCGTGTGGGAGGAGACCTCCACACGGTTGGTAGTAATACATAAAGGAATCAGTAATCCCAGAGACTTGTCGATATATTTCCGGCGACCTAGGGGAGACCTTAGGTAGTCAGAAGTCTGTTGGGCTTGTCGTCGCTAGTCTATCTATCGTATTAATGTTTGCTTCTAATGTGGCCAATATAATAACAAGGAATGCCTTGTGGGGGAGAATCATTAGTTGGATGGGAAGACTCCGTTAGGGAGTCGTCTTGGCCGTATGTCTTCCTATATGTGGACTGTTTCTACTATCCCTTAAAGAGACCTCTTTAGACCTCTCCAACTTGG
>ML121545.1:556134-569509 GCA_003788615.2 Terfezia boudieri ATCC MYA-4762
CGAATGCATGAATTCCTGAGATATATATAAGCCACGAATACATGAACTGCTTGAATATATATAAGCCGTGAATACATGAACTCCTTGAATAAATATAACCCGCAAATACATAAATTCCTGAGATATATATAAGCTACGAATACATAAACTCCTTGCATATATATAAGCTGTGAATGTATGAACTCCTTGAATATATATAACCCACGAATACATGAATTCCTGAGATATATATAAGCCATGAATATATGAATTCCTTGAATATATATAAGCCGCGAAAGCATGAATTCCTGAGATATATATAAGCCGCGAATGTATGAACTCCTTGAATATATATAACCCGCAAATACATGAATTCCTGAGATATACATAAGCCACGAATATATGAACTACTTGAATATATATAAGTCGTAAATGCATTAACTGCTTGAATATATATAAGTCATGAAGGCATGAATTTCATATATATCTCAGGCCGGCCAATACATGGAGTAAAGATATACATCAGGTCGAGACTGCATAACCTGAACAACCTCTTGACAGTACGAGACTACTCTCGACCTGCAAAGATGTTTAGCCGAATTGGACTGTTGCCTGCACAGGCCTAGCGCAAAGGTAGGTGCGCAAGCACACTAGCAGGTTTATTGCCGGTCTAAGCTAGCATACTCATAGTCTGGTTAGCATAGCTGAGCCGGTTGACAAGCAGGGTTGATTATACCCACTTGGTTACATGGACTAGCGCCTCCAGCATGCAAGCCTAGTCTAGCTTGCACTAGCCCCTCCTTCATGTAAGTCTACCACCAAGCCAGCCACACCAACTTACGGCAGCTACCGCTAGCACACGAGGCACAACTTTCCAGTCAGGAGACTATTTCCAGTGCGCTCTCCCTCCGCAGCATCTAGATTTTCATCCACGACACAAGCATTGCCAGGGCTGCTATATGTATACAATCACTGGATTCTTTACCGAGACATTGCCATACCTCCAATATTGACCACACCTGGCCTTCAATATATGCACACATAGCAGACCAATCTCACCACCGAACAGTTGATATGAGTAACTTCAGTTGATAGAGGTGAGAGGATTGCTAGACCTAAGATGTTTGTGTACACATAGCTAGCCTATCTTACAGAGTTCTTAGCCGCGATACTGCTATATATCCAATGTGGACCACACGTACCTCCAATATTGACCGCACCCGCGATACTGCCATACATCTAATGTTGACCACGCATACCTCCAATATTGACCTCACTCGCAATACTGCCATACCTCCAATATTGACCGCGCCAGGCCTGTGAGATGTACATGCATACCTCTAATACTGACTGCACCAGGCCTCCAATATATGCATGCATAGCAGACCAATCTCACCACCAATCAGTTAATATGAATAACTTCAGTTAATAAAGGTGAGAGCATTGCCAGACCTAAGATATGTGTACATATAACTAACCTATCTCACAGGGTTCTTAGCTGCGACACTGCCATACCTCCAATATTGACTGCGCCAGGCCTCCAAAATATGCATGCATACCTCTAATACTGACCGCACCAGGCCTCCAATATATGCACGCATAGAAGACTAATCTCACTATAATATGAGTAAGTTCAGTTACTAAAGGTGAGATATTGACATGTCATTATTCACGGATTGCAGCTAATTCATTAAAACCGTCGACAGTGCCATGCCTCAACCATCGAAACAATACCATGCCTCCTGTATTGAGAGAGTACCATACCTCCGGTGTCAAGACAGTGCCATACCTGTGGTGTCAAGAGTGTCATGCCTCTGCCGTCGACACAGTGCCACGCCTCTGCCGTCGAGACAGTACTATGCCTCCACCATCGAGACAGTGCCGTTGAGACAGTGCCGCTATGCCTCCGCTGTCTAGGCTGGCTTGCCTCCACTGTTCAGCCTGCTGTACCTCCGCTGCCCAGCCTCCCATGCCTCTGCTGTCGACAGTGCCTTACCTCTACTGTCTTGGCTAGCTTGCTTCCGCCGTCAAGCATGCTATGCCCTCGCCGTCCAGCATGCCATGCCTCCACCACCCAGCCTCCCATGCCTCCGCTGCCTAGCCTCCCATACCTCCGCCGCCCAGCCTGCCGTGAATCCGTCATCGACATTGTCATATCTGCGCACCAGGCTAGTCTAAGGTATAGTATTGTCATACTACTATCATTCACAGACCTACGTAGGGGCCAGGAGTTCGCTAGAGATGTAGGGAGGTGGGGACCGGTCCAGTTTATGATATTACTGTCTCCAAATGCATTTACTTTTATCTACATAAACATTTAGAAATACTATAGACATTTATTATATTTATTTGTGCATGCGTCCTGAATCATTGGTTCACTTCATTCAATGTAGCGTGCTGCAGTTGTAGTTTCAAATGCCCTCAGTTGTAGGAAGGCAAACACGTATCTCTTGAGGACTGAATAACAAAGACAGGGGTTAGAGCTTCTAGGTCCCCAGAATGGATAGAGTTCAAGTGGCCCAATGCATTAAGGTATGCCTAAGTCGGGGCGAGGCTGTGGCCCATCTTGTACCTAGTGCGTATCTTTGGGAGATACGGGAGTATACATTAGTAGGCATCCAGTGATTACTTCAAGGCAAGAAGCCTTAGCGAGTAGCCATCGGCCTATTTGGTGAGTAGCCGTCGGCCTCCTTGGTGAGTAGCCATTGGCTTCCTTGGCTCGGTGTGAGTAATCTAGGTAAGAGAATAGCCGACTCGGTGGCGCGCGGCAAGGGGAAATAATTAGCCGTTGGCACAGGTCTTGGCGATGCAGTGCGAGTAAAAATCAGCCCGCTGCCCATGCTAGTGCGTTCTATTACAGGGATGTGCAGTGTACTCTGGCGTATCTTTTACAGTAGCGCACGTTTGCCAAGAACTTGATATATGTGCTAGTTCAAGAGTTTGATGCTAAGGGCAACCGGGTATATACGGAAATGTATACAAGAGATTGGTAATGGCAAACGCAGGTACGGTCAGTGATCTTATATGCAATCTTACTATAGACACTGAGCATCTTATATAGTTGACCCTCCTAGTTGGGTCAATGCTAATTCCAGTTATTCTGATATCAGATCAAATATTTCCGCCAAATTTCTCAGGGGATAAGAAATTGTAGCCATTGTTCATGTCAATCGGCAATATTCCCTCGCGCATTCAAAACAAACCTACGAGACAGGCTTGGATCATTATTGCTCTTCTGCCGGTCAGACCTAAGCACAATAAGGGAATTAAAGGGTTTACGCCATAACAGCAGGAGTATGATGCTCTCAGAGTCCAGCATGAGATTCTGGGGTGCATTCTAAGACCCTTGGTGCAACTGTATGAGGTAAGCTAGAACAATGTATAAGGAGACAGAGGACGTCCATTACTGACTGATTGGGGTAGGGTGGAGGATGTGAAATGGTCTGCGCTGATAAAAAAGTCAGTAACTGTATTCCCATTGTTTCAAGCTGGCTTGTAGACCACATGGAAAATGTAAACATAGATGGTATAAAAACTAACAGGTGTCCCGTTTTCATTGTAACAGAGAGCCAATTGGGTACATTGCCAAAATAACCGTATACAGTTCACAATCATGTGGATTACCAGAGGCTATTCAAAGCCGGTGATATCGATGAGTAAGGATACTGAGAATCCTACGTTGTGGCGTATGACAGCTAACCCAGAGCAGCTTACAGGCTCAAGAAGTTAAACCAATTCCGAATGCACTATGGACACTAAAGACCATCAAGCCAGCTCTGATCATCTGAGGGGACCTTCTACATAATATCCAGCTTGGGATTCTGAAACACCTAATAGATTGCACAGAGGGATTTTTGCAGAAACACAAACAACTTGAAGCCTTTAACAAGGTATGGGAGGCTATCCCACTGTACCCTGAGTACCAACTAGTACAGAAACAGTATCAGCAGATCACAATGTGGAGTGGCTTGGAAATGACAGGTATCAACTATGTCATTTTGGCATGCTTTACGGCTACTATGTATCAAAGCAAGGACACTTCCAAGCTGTAGGCGGCTGCTCAGCATAATAGCAAGCTAGCCATACGATGTATGCGTACTTTGACGGATTTTTGTCTAATAGCAAGATACCGAAACTATACACCAGAAACCATTAAATACATGAATAACTATCTGCGACAGTTTCATTAGTGTATATAAATTTTTGGGGAATTTCGGGCAAGTAAGGCGGATCGCCAAGAGGTAGCAGTGGCTATTAGGGAGGTGGCAGAGGGTTAGGTGCAGAGGGTTAGGTGCGGCAGTCGACCATTGATTATTACTTCAAGCTCACTGCCTTGCAGTGAGCAAAACGAAGTGTACTAGAGAACCAGCAAGAGAGACAGCAACTCGTCAATGACATCCTGCAGCAAGCCATGTTCAACTTTCCCAAGCTGTATCTTCTAACCCACTATAGGTCTCAGATAACCGATTTCGTGACACTCCCACAGTACTCCACTGAGATCACCGAGACACTTCACAAGCCATTGAAGGACGCCTATAGACAGTCCAACTGAGTTGATATGGCAGAGCAGATCCTGGATATTATATCTAGGGAGTATACTATCCGGATGTGGGAGTTGAATCTCATTGCATGGAGTAAGGATATTAAAATGCCTGCAGAGGTGCTGAAGATGTTTGCTCCGGACAGCCAAGATCTATCACGTGATGAAATGGGAGTGGAACCAGACAGTAAGGGTCCGACATTAGGAGGGAAACAAAGTACAGACAACCTGAGTGGGATACCTCTGTCATCGCTTACAGAAGCTTTGAGTTTGCCATACCTCACTGATCAATTCTATGAGTACCTAAGGTTGAATATGCCCAGAGGAAAGACTGTACTAGATGCTGGGAAGATATACAATTACAGAGCACATTACTACCAATCCCTCTCAGTCCCTGTCATGCAGTTTCAAGGTGAGGGGGAAGTAGTGCATTGTATTAGGTAGACAGAGAAATAGCCATTCAGAAAGAGAGGGAAGCCAAAGGCGGATTGAGTATGGGTTCATCGGTGACAGAGGGTACGAGCTAAATTCCAAGTAGGTCAGCTGAATGGGAAGACAGTGGGGAGATTGGAAGGGTTATTCAGTGTCCGGAACGATGCGGGGAAGGTCCATGAAGTTGCATTGGTAGAACTATTGCGAATTTGAGGGCCAGCAAAACCAAGTGGAGAAGAAGGAATAATCAGACTAGAATGATGGGAAGAGGGGAAAGGGATACATATGGTGTGGATAAGAGATATTGAGGGGATGGCGTATTTAATCCCACTGGAAATGGGAAGGTTATAGTTGGTGAATAATAGAATTGATTTGAGTACATGGAATGAACTGTATACATAGAGGTATATAGAAGTGACAATGTAAGAGATGACCCTGTAAAGCACGTAAGGGATTCTGAAGAGAGTGTACAGAACTTTGATCATTGTGTACGGAACTGGCATGAGATACCTGGTGCTTTTAAAAAAGAAAGACTCGGGACTCCGGGGGTATTGCACAATGTCGGATGGCTGGAGTATAGGACCAGATTGGATGGAAACAGGGCGACATCAGATATCTGAGAGATGGGATGGTATCGGATGGTGAGAAGGGGAGTTCGGATACCTGGGGTATGGGATGACATCAGAGCCCCTGGGGCATATAACTACGTCAGACAGCAGAGGGTTATAACTGTACGGAGAATGAGATCTGGGCGGCCTCAAAATAGCGGTGGGTGCCATGGGAGATGCTGGCAAGACGGTGTCATCTGGACGCTCCTATAGTGGCATCCAGACGCCATATAAATCGTTCATGATGTGAGTATAACCAAGGTACTGGTGCTGGAAGTTGACTGTCTGGATAGCTTTCTGTTGCTGTTAGTGCACTTGCTGGCACCCTTTTGTGCCCTTGCCTCCTTCTCTTTTCCTTTCATAGCGGCGGCGACCTCGGCTTTTGGTAGGGCATTGGGTGTCGGTATTGTTTGTCTCGGGTACCTCATGTAAGGTAGTGTTGTTTGTCGTCTTGGAGCACGGCCCCTGTAGGCCCCCATATGCTTGATAACCCCCTTCTGTATGGCTGCGATAACATGGTCCTCAGGTCCAAGGAGACGGTTCGCCGGGGTATTAGCCCTTTGGAACATTTTGTCTATAGCAATGGCATCCTCCTTCTCTTTTTCTTTCATAGTAGCGGTGACCTCGGCTTCCATGATCTTACTCACATGTTAGGATACTAACAGGCCAGGTAGGCAGGTGACTGCATTGTTTGTCATATGTCTATCCTGGTCCTCCTTCTTATCACTGACAGCCTTAGGAGCTGGGGGTTCATCCTCTACCTCGTTCTTGGGAGCTAGGTATCCATCTTCTAGCTGGTTAGATGCTCCTCTGTTGTGAACTGGCTTACAGCCCTTGATGTAAGTATCCTTCTTTGGATCATCAGAAATTCTATCGAAGATGTTAATGCTCCGGTCATTATTAGCCTATCTTAAGGTCTCTTGTACCTCCTCATTGGAACATGGATTCATGCTCCTGATTTTCCCATCAGCAGTGAAGGTGCAGTATGACATAATCTTTGGTAGAGCCAGAATTCCCCCTATGGGTATCATGATTATTGTTGGTAGGAGAGGGACTGGGGAGCTTTCCCTCGTGCTTTTGGTGCTGTTCAGGATAATCTTCCCATACTCAGAGAGCTGTATCGTAAACTAGGTGTCTAGTTCAGCTACCTGCTTACTGAGTGACTTTATTTAGCTCACCATGTGCCGGTTAAAGAGGAAGAGAGCCTCTCTTATATCATTGACCTGTATCACTAGCATTCCTATCACCTCTCTGTAGCCTTCTCTATATTCCTTTTGTAGCTTGCCTATATAGCACATAAGCCCTGATATTTCTCTCTCCCTTAGCTCGTGCTCCTCCTCCTTCTCCTCCCTCCTCTGTGCTTGATCATCCTCCAAGGCGAGTCTTAATTCTATGACCCGGTCCTCGAGGGTTATCCCTGCAAGCTCTGCATTTAGTACTTCCTCTAGTTCTGGGTCCTGCATCTTCTGTTTCCTCGTTAGAGTCCTTTCTTGCTTCAGGTTCAAAAGCTCGGCAGTGTATGGGTTGGAATCAGCGTCTGGTTCGGGAAACAGTACTGACTCTCTTTTCCTCCTGATTAACATGTAGCTAGGGTCTGTGTGAGCCACAATGTTGCCCTCCTCGACCTCCGACATGGCACCTGGTTCAGGAGATGGTACTGTCTCCCTTTTCCTCCTAATTAACATGTCTGCATCCTCCTCAGGAGTGGTCAGTTGTAAAGGTTTTCTGCAGTATGCGACCTGGCATATTGTGTGGGGGATAACGTTAATGGTATCATTCATTTGTTGATCCTCTAGGACCAGAGCGACTAGAGCTGCCTCCCCGGACATGATGAGAGTATCAAGTCATACTGGCTCAATATCCTGGATCATCGTAGGAAAGCTAGCTGAGTGGTTAAGGAGGAGCGAACCCTTTGCTATTGCATCGGTATGTTTTCTAATATCCCTCCCTTCAATAGCTCCCCATATAAAGTAGCTCCCTATAGTCCTATAGGCTTTGCCGTTGATGATGGCTGCTACCTTATTGGTATCCCACCCTCTCTTAATTGGGAAGAAGAGGTTGCCCGCTTTTCCCATACTGGAGCTGCTGCGCTAGCCAAATCGGGTTGTGCTGGTGCAGATATGGTGTGGATAACTGTTGTTGGTTTGGTGTGGGTGTGGCATTGAATGCTGGGTGTGGCATTAAATGCTAGCTGAAGTTGGGTTGAACTAGTGTTTGTATCCCTGACCGAGCTAGAGGCTGCCCGTTGCTGTTATCGGTTTAGTGTTGGGCGAGGTGTGTGTTGTTGTTTTGGTGTAATTGTGTATATCCTGGCCGAGCTAGTGAGCGCCGTGTGGGAGTTATCTTTTATATTATTGGTGCTTGATGGCGTGCTCGGTATGTATTGGCCTCGACCGTGGTACGGTGTGGCCCAGAAGAATCGCAGGATATTTCGAAAATGCGAAATTGAAGGATGGGGGAAACAGTGAAGACGAGGTGTTCTGTGTATAAAAATTGGATGTGTAAAGCTCGGCCACGAGCTGAATCTGATGAGGTTGTTTTGGGCTCCGGGGGCCCACTGTGTTGTGAGATATATTCAAAAGTGTAGAGTACAGGAATAGGTCTTGAGAGTACTGCGGAGTAGTCTGGCATGGCCTGTTCGGTAGGTGGTGCCTGCTGAATTTTTCTATTTTACCACCGTTGCTTTGCCCCCTTACCCTGAGGGTTTCTATTCAGGAAGGATATGAAGCGGAGGTACTTGTCATACCATTCGTGGTTCAGTAGGAATGACAGTAGGAATTAACAGAAGGTAGCAAAAGTGGAGGATATATACACGGAGGTGCAGCTGGTTTGCACCACCACTTCCTTCCCACTAGCAGAAGCAGATATGCAAAAGGAAAGAAGACTTCCGAATTAGCGAGTTCAGAAAAACACCTGTGTGGTGGATATGAAAAAATAACGCCGCCATATGGCTGGGTACTTGCACGTTAAGCTGGGGACGGGGCGAATATCGTATATATCGCATACTGAATATTGAGCTGGGGAAGAAGCAAGTATCTGGTATATTGCAGGCTGAATATCGAGCTGGGGAAGAAGCGAATATTGGCTATATTGGAGTTGGCGAGTTCAGGTTAAACACGCGTGTGGTGGATATGAAAAAATAACGCTGCCATATGGCTGGGTGCTTGCACATCAAGCTGGGGACGGGGTGAATATTGGGTATATCGCATGCTGAATATCGAGCTGGAAAGAGGCGAATATTAGGTATATCGCATGCTGAATATAGAGCTGGGGAAGAAGTGAGTATTTGGTATATTGCAGGCTGAATATCGAGCTAGGGAACAAGCGAATATTCGGTATATTGCAGGCTGAATATCGAGCTGGGGAAGAATCGAGTATCTGGTATATTGCAGGCTGAATATCGAGCTGGGGAATAAGCAAATATTGGCTATATCGGAGTTGGCGAGTTCAGGGTAAACATCGCGGATATGAAAAAATAACGCCGCCATAGTCAAGCTGGGGACGGGGCGAATATTGTGTATGTCACATACTGAATATTGAGCTGGAGAAGAGGCGAATATTGGGTATATCGCAGCATGCTGAATATTGAGCTGGGGACGGGGTGAATATCTGGTATATTGCAGGCTGAATATTGAGCTGGGGAAGAGGCGAATATTGGGTATATCGCATGCTGAATATCGAGCTGGGAAAGAAGCGAATATTTTGTATATTGTAGGCTGAATATCGACTTGGGGAAGAAGCGAATATTTGGTATATTGCAGGCTGAATATCGAGAAGTGAATTGGCTATATCGGAGTTGGCGAGTTCAGGGTAAACATGGTGGATATAAAAAAATAACGCCGCTATAGTCAAGCTGGGGATAAGGCGAATATTGTTTATATCGCATGCTGAATATCAAGCTGGGGAAGAAGCGAATATCTGGTATATTGCAGGCTGAATATTGAGCTAGGGAAGAGGCGAATATTGGGTATATCGCATGCTGAGTATTGAGCTGGGAAAGAAGCGAATATTTTGTATATTGCAGGCTGAATATCGAGCTGGGGAAGAAGCGAATATTTGGTATATTGCAGGCTGAATATCGAGCTGGGGAAGAAGTGAGTATCTGGTATATTGCAGGCTGAATATCGAGCTAGGGAATAAGCAAATATTGGCTTTATTGGAGTTGGTGAGTTCAGGGTCGGAGTTGGCGAGTTCAGGTTAAACATGCGTGTGGTAGATATGAAAAAATAATGCCGCCACATGGCTGGGTGCTTGCACATCAAGCTGGGGACGGGGCGAATATTGGGTATATTGCAGGCTGAATATCAAGCTGGGGAAGAGGCGAATATTGGGTATATCGCATGCTGAATATCGAGCTGGGGAAGAAGCGAATATTTGGTATATCGCATGCTGAATATCTAGCTGGGGAAGAAGCGAGTATTTGGTATATTGCCAGCTGAATACCGACCTGGGGAAGAAGCGAATATTAGATATATTGGAGTTGGCGAGTTCAGGGTAAACACGCGTGTGGTGGATATGAAAAAATAACGCCACCATATGGCTGGGTGTTTGCACGTCAAGCTGGGGACGGGGCAAATATTGGGTATATCGCATGCTGAATATCGAGCTGGGGAAGAGGCGAATATTGGGTATATCGCATGCTGAATATCGAGCTGGGGAAGAAGCGAATATTTGGTATATTGCAGGCTGAATATTGAGCTAGGGAACAAGCAAATATTGGGTATATCGCATGCTGAATATCGAGCTGGGGAAGAAGCGAGTATTTTGTATATTGCAGGCTGAATATCGAGCTGGGGAAGAAGCGAATATTGGCTATATTAGAGTTGGCGAGTTCAGGTTAAACACGCGTGTGGTAGATATGAAAAAATAACGCCGCCACATGGCTGGGTGCTTGCACGTCAAGCTGGGGAAGGAGCGAATATTGGGTATATTGCAGGCTGAATATCGAGCTGGGGAAGAGGCGAATATTGGGTATATTATAGAGCTAGGGAAGAAGCGAATATTGGCTATATTGTAGTTGGCGAGTTCAGGGTAAACACGCGTGTAGTGGATATGAAAAAATAATGCCGCCACATGGCTGGGTGTTTGCACGTCAAGCTGGGAACAAGCAAATATTAGGTATGTCGCATGCTGAATATTGAGCTAGGGAAGAAGCGAGTATTTGGTATATTGCCGGCTGAATACCAACCTGGGGAAGAAGCGAGTATTTGGTATATGGCAGGCTGAATATCGAGCTGGGGAAGAAGCGAATATTAGATATATTCAGGTTGGCGAGTTCAGGGGAAACACGCGTATGGTGGATATGTTCAAATAATGCGGTAATATGGCTAGGTCGTTGCATATCAAGCTGGGGACGAGGCGAATATTGGGTATATAGGAGGCTGTAGACTGTCATTAGTAATATAGTATATAACTAAGCACATTGTGAACAGGCCAGACGATAGATCTATGATTATGTCCAACTGATTATGCCCCTTTGCTTGCTCTCGATAACCGTCGGCAGTAGCTGCCGGAAATAGCTGCTAGCGCAAGCGTGATATAGGTGGACCTTGCAGGACGCACAGCTCGCGACCTATTTATTCCTAATCTAGTAGAGCGTGATCCGGGAATTTCCGTTACATGAGTTGGCTTTTTATTTTGTTCGTTCCATTCAAATTTGCCATTCTAGAAGAGACAATTGCCAGATTTGTCTCTATCTTTGTGCTGCGTTATCATATATACTATGGATCTTGCCCATGTTCCACACCAGCCGCGAGAACAGTTTATTGTCTCGCGGGTGGCCCGGGCTCCGCAGGAGAACACGGGAGCACATAATTACCCAAGTAAGTAAAATATGATATATAGTAGATATAAGGTAGAATAAAGCACGCAAGGGAATACAAAATGGGAGTAAAGTACGAAATGAGATTGGACATTAAGCAGAAGGGCCGGCACCATGTATTGTGCCCTCCTTGGAAGATTCTGACGAGGATGGACTGGAACTAGATTGCTAGGAGTAGATGCTTTCTTTGGTTGGCTTTACAGAAAGCTCGCTGCAAGAGGGATGCGAAAAGGCAAGGATCATCTGCACTAGATTTGGCATATGTGAGTCCGCTTCACTTGGGTTTATTTTTATTTTAAATTTTATATTTCATACTAGTTTGGTTGGGGGTACTTCAGTCAGGCCTCTCAGTTAACCGGTTAATGAGAGCATGAAGACCACATATGAATAAATAATTTACTAAACAAATAATATATAAAATATATGTAAGAATAATAAGTAAATAAAAAGATTTTGGTATAAGAAACTAGTAAAGCGCAAACAGATTTACAAGAATTAGTTTATTTAATTGGTGTGTTGGGTTCTTTACTTACTTTCTTGATCTACGGGACAAAATCCCATGACTACAAGCTTATTAAACTTGGTCTTGATAAATAATTATTGTAATAATCATTTAAAAGTAGATACCAAAATGCGCGAGCATTTTTTCGGAGTTGAAAAGGTGGTAAAGTGACAGGAACTCACTTTCCCTTCCGAAAAAGTAGAGGGTCCCAAGCTAAGCGGCGGGTGCGCTTCGGCACCTTTTGTCCCCTCTCATCTCCCCTATATTTTAATATATATATATACTTGCCATATCTCTCCTCTTCCTCCCTTTTTTTTTTATATAATAAAAAAAAAAGGGAAGAAGGGAGGGAAGGCGAGAGGGGGCTGAGTAGGAAAGTGACTTACTCTCACTTTACCACATTTTCAACTAGTTGAAAATTGCGCTTGTTAATGTATTACTTTAGAATATATGTGAGAGTAAGGAGGAGAGGGGAATATTAGTGAATGCTGTGCACCTCTTGTGCGAGGGACTTATACTTTCAAGTTAAGCGTCCGGTGGACAGGTATCGAAATTATCAAGATATCGTAAACCTTTATTTTTCTCATACTCGCGGGTGGCCCGGCTATCCCGTATTCTCCCACGTGGCCCGGGCCAGCCAGGAGATGGGTGGTCTCCTGGGGGGCCTGGGCCCCTCGCGAGTGGCCCGGGCCTCTCGCGAGTTTGAATTTCTCGCGGCTGGCCCGGAACACCTATACAAAACTACATGCAATTGCTATCTATGACCATGTATATTCCTAACAGGTTATTCTATACAACACCAAACATATGTATTGCATGCTCATACACTCCAACATGTGTAAGCAAATCCATATATATTTAGCATTATTTATTGTAAGTATAGTAGGGGTTGCCACTTCAAAATTCAAGAAAAAAAATAGTATATAAATAGTGGCCTTGGCGATGCCAACATCATGCCGAATGTAGCTAGGATACAATTAAGAAGTGGCAACCCCATAATTACCATTAGAATTGCAAAATCTAGCAAATACAACTTCATTGCAGTATGCCACGGTTAAGCAAAAGAGGGTGGGAGCTTACACACCTTATGAGACTTATGCGACAACTACTTCAGCTGATTAATCTAGAACAACTTATCTATGGCTTTACACAAGTCAATCCTATACTTCCTAAACTCCTTCAAGATCTTTGGAATCGATATGAGTGGATATCTAGATATCGATACTTTACTACTAGAACAATATCTGCTGGACGGCATGATATTCCAGTTTTAGAGAGCCTTATAAACAATTATCCAGAAGATGCTTTTCTAGCTCTTCTTTTTGCCACATTCGTTGTCGCTCGGCCATTTCTAGGATTCGTATGTTTTGTCAGCTTCGTTGGTTGTGTAGTTGATGCGATCACCTACGGTTGTTGTGCTTTGTAAGCTAGGATAATTCAGAATTCATAATTCCTACCTCGTCATGCCACTCGAGAGTGGCATTACGAATTCT
>ML121545.1:578751-781073 GCA_003788615.2 Terfezia boudieri ATCC MYA-4762
AAGGTGCACCAGCGTGGAGAGAAGCAAGGTCCTGTATTTGGTATACAAGACGTTGGATAGGGATCCAACGAGAGAGGGCGGAGAGAGCAAGCTATATATACAGGCTTCCTTCCTGGCCAAGGCCATCGGAAGGAATAAGGTTCCCGAGACCCCTTATCTCGGGAGCCGAGATAACAACGCTATCACCTGAGTTCGCAGGTGATGCCAGAAGGAACAATGAATAATAACAACGAGGTCAGACTAGGCTGGGAAGGGACGGTTGTGACAAAGCTTTTGATCTATAAATGCAACTTTAAAACTCTGTTGCCAAAGTTTATCTGCAGCAGTCACAGTAGATAGCTTAATAATAACATTCTAAAGAGCTTCAAATGCTATTATATGCTCATGCCATGACTTAGAAGGATCTTTCTTCATATCAAAAATATTATTGATAGGAGTAATAGCAGAGACAACATTCTTGCGGTCCAGAGTATCTTGTAGGATATTCCAAGCAGATGTAGAGGATTCATGGTTACCTATGGTTCCCTTGAATTCTTCAGATACAAGCTGAACAAGCAAAGACTGAGCCTGGCAGTTTTTGCATTTCCAGTTGTTATGGATATCATTGGAGGGTTGAACTTCAGAGCCAGAAACTACTTCCCATACATCAGCATTATCGAGATGTATTTGTGCTTCAACTTTCCAGGAAGGATAATTGTCAGAGTGTAAGAGGGTAGAATTGTTGAGCTTTACTGAGGTTGGTTCCCATTTTTCCGAAGTATTAGTTGTGGTAGTGCCGGAGCCAGAAGAGCCAGTACTAGAGCCAGCGCCAGTGCCAGAGCCTGTACCAGAGCCAGAGCTAGTAGTACTAGCATGAGCTGCAGTATTGAGAGCTTGGAGCGCGGCGGTCTGTTCTGGGGTCGACATTGTGCTGGAGGAATTAATCAATTAAGATTAATAAATTCGTTCATTCGTTCGTTCGTTCGGAGTGCAGAAGAACTTCGTTAGAACCTGGCGTCAAGCCGGGCTCATAACCTAACAAAAGATATGTGGATATCTTGTTAGGCAGCGGAAGTGGTTTTAGCGAAGCGGTGGCGGCAACGGCGGCGAACACGGGTGCAACGCAGATCTCTGGTAATATGCCTACAGGAGCGGATGGTAATACGCGGAATAAATAATAGAACTCAGAGAATAACAATGCGAGTGAGAACGAGGCGAATTGAAGGCTTGCTTAATTTTCCATAAAATACAGTTCCGGAGCGATGTCTATATACACGGAAATTCAGGGTAATAGAGCGCGCAGGGATTGTAGATAAAATCAAGAAAAATCAAGAAATGAGCGAGCAACAACGATCAACATGATCAACTCAAGAAATACGTATGCGATGATATATCAGTTCGATAATAATGACATGAGTATAGAGATGACGTTGATAGATGATATCGCCGGGTATCCTGATAATTCAGGGTAACGGGTGATCTGGAGCGCGGATGCCAGATGTGCCGGGTGTGCCGGATGTGCGTTCCAACAGCCTTGTCCTGAATCCACCCGGGTTTCCGGGTGGCTCCTCATAGTCCCCTCACTGGGATTGAATAGGAGTAATGAGTATAAAAAAAAAAAAAAAAAAAAGAAAAACCCCCCTTTCCTCCGCCACGCCCGCTGTCCGGCCTCCCCACCGAGATTAAAACTGTAACCTCCCCCGCCACGGCCCGTGCCGGCCCTCCCCTTTCTGACTAGCCGAGGCTCATCTCAGGTCGAGATTGGAGAAGGAGGTTTCTACCAGGTCGACGGTGGTTTCCCTCGCCCCGTCCCTCACCTTCTTGAGCCACTTTCCCCGCTCATCCATCTCCTCCCAGCTCCCCCACCTCCTGCCAATCTCCTCCCCCCGTGGGCAAACCAAGGCAACATGCTTGCCCGTCTCCACATGCCGGCCGCAAGTGCGGCATGTGGGGTCAACTGTGTCATCTAGCTTTGCCCGCCACGATTGGAGGTTGCCCTTCCCCATGCGGCAATGGACATAGTTGACTCTGGCCTTCCTTACCCACCTCACCACTCTACCTCCACCTGTGCCTTCTACCCTTCTCTCTCCCTCCCGCTTTCTTCTCCATTCTTGCTTCAGGCCCCTGTTAGAGGGGCGGATGGTCAAGTCCGGGCCTACTATGAAATAGAGAGCTTAGCGAGCTTCTAGTGACGTTAGTGGGGCTTGCGCGTGTCGCGTGGCTTGCACGTGCGTAGACCACCCTCACGTGAGATTCGTAACAGCCCCCCTCTGTGATCAGGGGGTTGCCCGGGTACCGGTCCTCCGCCCCCGCTTTAGCCAAGGCGTCGGCCCGTTCATTGCCGGGTATGCCCACATGTGCCTTGACCCAGCCTATTTTGACGGCCTCCCGCCCTAGGGCCTCCTGCCTTTTCCTTATCTCCAGAACTGCCTTCCTCAAATCTGCTTTCCCCCTCTTACCTCAGTTACCTGCTTTCCTGATTGCTGCTAAGGCCGCCTGGGAGTCCGTTAGGATGAGCATTTTCTATTCCGGAGGGGACTTCTCCAATGCCTTCCTTATACCCCTGACCTCACCGTCCCAAACTGTGCACATGCGCCCCATTCCTACGCTGCCATTAGACCGCCCCCCTTCTGAGCACCATCCCCCCCCTCACCCTTCCCTCCTCGCTCATACTGCCGTCTGTATAAACTGCCACGGCATCCTCCTTAGACTCTGCTATCTTCCTTACCCACCGGTCAGGCTTCGAGTCTCTCGCCAGGCCCAAGCCCACAACCGGAACGTCAACTATTGGGACCCTCCCGCCAATACTTAGCCACTCGTTCCCATCTTCCTTCAAGCAGCCTACTTTACTCCAGAGAGCTGCCATGACTGAGGTGAAGCCATCGCTCTGCTGGAATGGCTCACTAAAGTCATCCCATACCCTTCCGTCCTCTGAATTCCTCCCCATGTCGTTCCTCCAGAGATCCCCCAGAGCACTAGGATCCCTCATCATCTTTCCTGCTAGCCTTGCCTGAGCTGCATCTAAGACCATTCTCGGTGATTCTACTGCGATTTGGCTTACCAGCTCTCGGCTAGAGCCATGGGTCGCATTGACACATTTTTTTAGGGCTTGGTACTGGAGCTTCTCAAACTCCTCTTCCTAGTCCCTCTGGCCTCTCCAACCTAGCTCCGCTCCCCATAGAGCCACCGCCCTGATCATCCCAGTATAGGCAGCTCTCCAACTGTTTGCACTCATGCTCCAGTTGGAGTTTCCTAGGCTATTTAGCTGCCCTAGCATCCTACGAGCCTTTTCAATCCGGCTTTCTAAATGTTAAGCTCTCATCCATGATGATGCCTACCCATTTAACCCACTTCACATCTTTATTGTTCCTCCTCCTCTTCTTCCTAAGTACCATCTTCTTGTGCTTCGAATCCTCTAGTGGCAGATGACTGTTACGGTGCAAGGCTAATAGGGGTGGCGAATTGTTAAGGACATCAGGTGATATGTCGCAAATCGTTGGATTGGAGGCCTGACGACCCCGCTCTCTTATATATACGCACATATCCTGTATCTAGCTTTTGGCTCTTCGAGCAATGTTCTAAGTTCAAACCGCACCTGTACGTGCAGTTAGGCCCGAGGTGTGTGATCTTGCCTCCGCTCGCTCCAAATCCTTATTATTCCGACAACATTCCCTTGATCACCCGGCTCGCCCCTAACATTACATTGGCTACTACGCATTTCAGACTCCTTAGATACACCTAATAATCGAATTCCGAAGGGTTTGAATATTTCTACTTCTGAGTATGCATGGCCTGATATTGCACTGCAATATATCCATACTGCACTTAGATTATATCCTGAAGTATGTCTTCCGCATTCTGTATTAATTTTCCACCTAGACTTACATTTATGATAGAATTCCTATGGTGATAGTTCATTATTGAGTACAATTTATATTCGTAAGCGCTGATGTATATGATTTTATATTGACTACAATTCATGTTCGTCCACGTTGATGTGTTTTATTTTATGTTGACTACACATGTTGCCGGCCCTTCTGCTTTATGTCCAACCTCATACCGTACTTTACTCCCACATTTCCTTGCGTGTTTTATTCCACGTTGTATCTACTATACATCAAATTTTACTTACTTGGGTCACCCGTGTTCTCCCGCGGGGCCCGGGCCCCCGGCGAGCCAGACCTCTCGCGAATATTGAGTTCTCGCTGTAGGCCCGGAACATATATACCTTTTTGCTTTCGGCTCGGGATCTAACTCGTTGAGAATGATTGCAACTAAGCTGGGGTCGATCAGAATTGGGATTATGCACGGCACTTTTCATATCAGTTGCACTAAATCAGTAATATATAGTTAGAACACCTACTTGTATATTCTTGCGATATAGATGTATATATGTAAGTACAGAGGCAGTATTGAATGCATGTCTGGTGTCCATTGTTAGGCACGTCCCAATTATGTCCGATATCCAAATATTCTACGTCCGGGATGCTCATTTTTTTTTTTTTTCTTAAAAAAAAGGACTCGAGGATTCAGAAGGAGACTTCAAATAAACGGGCGAAGGAAAAGTCAACATGCAGTTCGCAGAAACCAGCGTCCAAGCAGTCATGTGTTGCAGGCAAAGATGGAAGTCGTCAGTAAGAGATATGAGATCGCCACCTCGTTGAAAAACATTATGGAGTTCAGAGTTATTAATATAATATCAGTGATGGATTATCTGTACAATCGTTTGATTCTCCAACAGTTGTTTCTCACGTTGATGAAAATGTGCTAGCTCGCACCTGGATCAGGGTAACAGGGTGCCCGCAAGATATATTTATGGAAATTCTGAAACTTGTAGGTTTTTATTGGAACTTGGATGGGTAAAAGTCCCTATAAAGTTCTATAAAGGGAGTTGTCCGCTTCCTCTCGTCAAACTCAGCTCCTCTCACACTCCTCTCACAAACACTCCTCACAAAATCAACTCCACTCAAACTCCTCTTACACTACAAACACTCCTCTCACAAACAGTATCATGCTGATTCTTATCTCCGTTTTTATCGCAATCACAGCTGGCAGTAGAATCAAAGGCCAACAAAACCTCCCAGAGTCGAAGCAAAAGCCTGTACTCAAGTGTGGCAACCCAGTCATTATCGCCAACCCATCCATCATCATTCGCAGCGTTTAACTAAATAGTTCCTTCCCCCAAAGTCCTGATGTCAGGCATGCACAAGGCTTAGACACCTTAAGAGGATTTGTTTTCAGATGTCCAAAAATACTCTTGTCGTTTTGGATGTCCCCGAAGATGCTGAGGAAAACAATGTAGCTTCCACTTCATAATTGGGTCTGGAGGCTTCCTCGCTCTGGAAACATTTGTGCTTTGGAAATGAGATACTCCTCCAATCGAATTTGCCACCTTATGGACTCATCATCCTCCCCGGCAAGTCCTACGTGCTGAGATTCATACTGGTATCGGATTAAAGATATCACTTGGTTTTTGGGAGCGGGTGATGGTGTATTCAATTTCACAAATTCACTTATGGTCTCTGATAATTTGACCTTTCCGTATGACTATCTCCTCTGAAGGGTTGGCTATAAGCTTGCATCAAGCCAATCTGCCTTCCATCAAACTTACCAGTCCCTGGAGCAACACATCCGTCTTGAATAGAAACGTCTGGACTACCTTTATATGTGAACCAAATACACAATTGCTCCAAGCCATTCAATAAAACAGCCATTCCTGTCCTACGACTGACTCGGACATTTTTCCTGATACTTGAGTTCAAAGAGGGTCCGCGGCGGTATTGCGGGCCCAGGTAGTGGGAATCTTGATGGTATGCTGGATTGTTAATTTTGTAGTTGCTCTGCCTATTTCACTATTCTTCATATGTTATATTCGTTGGAATATTTTATAGTTGGCTCAGTATTTGTGTGCCAGCCTTTTTTGTCTCTTTTTTATAATTTTTTTTTCCAAGTATTTATAATTATATTGATTATTGATACTAAGGCTTATAACTCAAGTTCATGTGATGTCAACTTATAGTTTCAATCCTTAACCCAAGTTCAGTAGTAAATACATATATACATGCAGTTAATTTCAATCCTCCAGCCCCTCACGTAGCTCAGCAGGTCAAGAACATATCTGATTATTACACCACTTCATATGCAACATGGTACAAACGATCCTGTGGTTACAATCGATAACTTCCAGCACTAGAGCGAAATTGGCTGGTAGAAAAATCTAGCAAGCTAGCGCTGTTGAGTTCAGGGTAACCATTGGGGGAGAAAGAGAGCAGCAGAGAACGGTGGATGGGGCAAGGTGACTCTTATCATCAAATTTTTTTTTTCAAGGGGAGGAATTCTCGACCTTGATGAACCCCACTTAGGGTGGAACCCAGGTTAGAAATCAAGAACTTGGGGAAGTGTTGAAATTAAACGATATAAAAACTTTCCTTTCTTGGATCCCGTTTAACCGTACGACCTGGGTAAAAGTAGGCGGGGAATAATTAGCTGTGGCCACGTAATCTGCAGCCGGTGGGGAGACAACTACATTACAGTACTTGACTAATCTGTTGATTAACTCAGGTTGGTTGTCATTTCGGATCGTGATGAGGATGATATTTACGGTGTTGTCTAGCTTGCAGTATTTTTTTGGAAGGTAGGTTAGATTTAAGTTACTTCTTTGATATAGCACTGGGGTTCATAAACCTTCGATTTAGATTATATCCGCGACAACCAAATCACCAGCTGCAAACGACGGAGTTATCTGAATCTCCATTCGACGTAGGCTTGATAACAGTTTTGAGGGTATAGACAAAGTTGTAGAACCCACCCACTGCGGGGACTTGGTTGTATTCCTTGGATATGTGCATCCAGGCGAATTGGCCTACGAAACATCTAGAAGTCGCAAAAGAGACATTGGGTTAATGTTGGGAACAGGAGCAACTCCAGCTGATGGTTGGATGTACACTTTTCTTCGTTTTTCTTGTATCACTTTTTTCCTTTTCATCTGTCTTAAGTTTTGTGTTATTTACAACAAGCAGCAAGTATTGGTCAGGCTGTTTTCAATATGGACAATCCTTGCTTCGCCTTGTAAGGCCCATTCCGCATCGCACAAACACGAGAATCTGAGAATATAGAGGCGAAATTCCTTTTTTTGGTATGTTCGCTGGTGAACCGCTAGGAGCAACACATGCGAAGATGCTCCCTGGTTACTCCGGGTTCTGCTTTTCCTGAGTCCACGTGACACAATCAAATAGGGTAAGCACGATCATAGTATTCCAACCAAACTCCAGCACTCCGGCAGACACAAAGAAAACATGTAATACAGCAAACAAACAAGCAATAGATACAAAAAAACAGACACCCTAGCAATATAGTAAGTAATGAATTGAAACACTCCATTCTCGCGCACCATCTATCATTACCTCCCCTCCCCCGTCCTCTTCGTATGCGCCTCCCGGACCACCACCTCCGTCCTCTCCAGAAACCTATTGAACCCCCTGACTCTCTCCAAAATACTCCCTGTCTCCAACCCATCCCCACCCGCACCCATTTTTTCCTGAAAAATCTCATCCATGTCTTCATTTTCACCTTCTTCAAGTCCCTCATCATCAGGGTTGAATCGGCGCCGGCGGGAGGAGATGACTTTGCTCGAGAGTTTGCGGAGGAGGAGATCGACGGAGCCTTCGAGGTTTGTGGGGGCAGAGGAGTTGGTGGAAATATGTGCGCGGCGGAGGTCGAGGGAGGCGGCGATGGTTTCGAGACGCTGGGAAATGGAGTGTTTGTTCTAGGGGGGAGGATATGTTAGCTATCACCCTAGCCTGAAGAGCAGCTAGTAAAGGGAATAGTTATTTTGGATAGTAGGGGGGATAAAACAAACCTTACTCTCCCTACTCCCTTTCTCAGACCTCCTGCTAACCTCATCAATCTCCCCCTCCACCTTCCCCAACTCCATCCTCAGCGCCATCAACTCCTCCCTCTTATTTTGTTTCACCTTCTGGTACCTCCTCAGCTCCTTTGCCGCCTGCAGTGTCGTATTCAACGTATCCGTATGCTCCAATAATCGCACCTCGACCTCATCCGCGAAGACTTCTAGTGCGAGCTTGGCGATGGGGGAATTGAGTTTCTCGTATTGCTTTTTGAGCATTTCTTTGAATATTTGGGAGAGTACATCGACGGGGTTGATGGTTGGGATGGTGGCGAGTTTTTTTTTGGATTGGGGGTGGGATTTGGATTTGGATTTGGATTTGGGTTTGGGTTTGGAGAGGCGGTGGACTGTGATTTCGATGGTTTCCCGACGGCGGGGGGCGGGGGCGGGGGCGCGGGCGGGCTTAATGGGTTTGGAGGCCTTGCCTTGCTGTGGAGTTTAGGGGAGGCATTGGGGGTGGATTCTTGTGGGCCGTCTTCTTCTGCTTCTTCTGCCAACTCCTGCACCTCCTCCTGCACCTCCTCCTCTAGTTCTGCTTCTGGTATGACTTTCCTGCGTTTGGTACCCCCGGGGGTTCTGTCCTGTTTAATTTGCGACTCTTCATCCTTAATTTCCTCTTCATCTTCCTCATTACGGTCCTCGTCTTCTTCAGCTCCTTCTCCTTCCTCTTCCTCCTCCTCCTCCTCCTCGTCTAGCTCCTCCGGACTATTTTCCATGATAGTATCATCTCCTTCCCGCCGTTCCTCCTCCGCTAAATTCTCCAATATTTCTCCTACGAGAGATGCTGTGTTTAACCGAGCTTCATCTTCATCACCCTCCCCTTCGACTTCATCATCCAGGCCATAAAACGCATTCCCCTGTATTAGATCAATAAAGCCATTCGACCGTGTCCTACTCTCCCTGCCAAATAGTCTCGTAGAAACAGCATCCCCAGGTGTGAGGAACTCATCCGGAGAAGGCTCCCTCCTTCGTTGTACTCTTGTCTGTTGAGTAACAGCTGGTATAGCCCCTGTGCTTGCGACTGGAGCTGTGGGTGAAGAAAGTAGCGTGCTTAGGGTGCTGGAACTAGGGTAGTCGCGGTGATACTGGCCCGTTCAAATGGCGTCTCATTTTGTGTGATATCGGCTTGTTTCCGTTTATGACCAGAACTCCGTTGAATAGAGCTTTGGGCGCTCTGCTGCAGTGGTGATGCCGCATGTGAGAGTCGGTTTGAGGAGCGGTTGGATCGTTGCGCAGGAGTCTCAACAGGACCAGCGCTAAACCTACTGGTTGACGGGGTTTGTTTTGGGGTAGCCCGACGAGGGGTTGGTTCTGGGAGAGGGCGGGATAGAGGTTCTATAGGCAGAAGAGGAGGCGGAGGTGGAGGTGGAGGTGGAGGTGGAGGTGGAGATGGTGCTGGTGCTGGTTGGCGGCGACGGCTCTTGCGGTCGAGTAAAGCCAAAGTTGAAACCTCCGGAGAAGGCAGTAGTCCTGGGGAATTGGCCCGTCAGTACTTGGATGGGAGCATTGGTTATAGGGTAACCCACCCAGCTCCTCTTAGCCTCGCTTGCAGACGCTCTTGTCTCTGCGCCTCTGTTTCGTCAATTAGCCTATCTGGATGTTGAGTGGTTGGAAACTCGCGTTCCCTAGTTAGACTAGCTCGTGTTAAGTAATACAACCAGACTAATACTTATGCGACTTTAGGATGTCTTACTACCATCCTCATCACCAATCTCAAAATGGCCGAAGGCGATGAATCAGTAGCTTGAGGAGACGATTTATAGTCGGAGATGAGGAGGACGACGATACCATACTAGTGAGTGAAGGGTAGGCTGCTCCTTCAAGAAGAGAAATTAGGCTTACGAAGTGTCTTCGGTGATAGACTGTAAAGAAAACAAGTGAGATGCTTTTTGTGAGAGGTATGTTCAACGGGAAATGGCATTTTACTTGTATTAGGATATTGACCTTTCAGGTTAGGTGATAGTGTAGTTTTGATTTCACCACAGATGCAATGATTGAGAGAAAGAAAAGGATCTTGACCTAGGAAGGATGGCAAATTTAATGATTATACCAATCGAGGGTTCAGCACTGTTGAGTTTTAGGTCCAACGGAGCCCACAAGAGAAGGATTGTTTATGCTAGAGCTTCTTTAACCATTCGTATACATATATTACAGCACTCCTGAGCATAACTAGAGTGCTCCTGCTCTCTTCATCACGCCTTCAAACTCGTTTCTGGGATGATGGGTCAATGATATTCGTCACAATCCACAAGACCAGAGAGGCTTACAGATTGACGGTCATCCCGCCAGATGCTTCCATAAGCATGTCTGTTAATTGTTCGTCTGTCACATTCTCCTTTAGCTCCCTTGCTATTCTTTTCAAGTCGAAGATGGTTATAGGTCCATCAGTGTTGTTAGTGAAAAGCCTATATGCGCGCTCAAGTTCCGCTTGCTCATCCCGATCTGCAGGCTCAGATATTAGTGTAGTTCGGCTCTTCACAGAAGAGTATAAAAGTACATTTCATTTTTAGTGCACATAGCCGTATGAAGCTGTCCCACATTACGATCCCTTCATTTTCTGGATCAAGGGTATCAATTATCTCAGCCATTTCTACTCTTGATGCTTCGAAACCCAACGCCCTAAAAAAAACTCACGTGAGTATATGAGTCTCATCGTAACTTATTAGGATAGAATACATACAACATAGCCTTCCTCACATCTGTAGTTTGGATTTCACCGGGAGGCCCATCTTTGTCCACGAACATATCAAACGCTTCTCGTATCTCATCCTCCTCCTCCGCCGTGAGCTTAAGCTCTTTTGCAAGTTTTGAGGTCTTGCGCGTTGTACTTGTGGATTTCGTACCTTCCCTTCTCGGTGGCATCTTCTTGTGGCTTCAGTTTACCCAGAATGTTCATATTTATGAAGTCTACTTTGTCGTATCTAGTTGTCACGTGAATGTACTGTATGTATCTTGGCAATTGCCACTTCAGCTTACCAATGAGATGGTCACTACGGTACGATTGAACAACCCGTGACAGACCACATGGCTTCAGGTACATTGACCACCGTGTATATATAAAAGTATTTACACCAGACCTCAGATGATTGATTTCTTTTACATACGATGTACCACCAGCCAGATTCATGAGGAATCTAGTCTAGAACAACCAACTCATGATGTCGGAGCATGAAGTCTCCGCTTTGAATGCTCTCTAATGAGGTTATCGCCACAAACTCAACACCAAGAACGTCATATACGGACAGGCCTTATATTCACGGTGGCCCCCCCTTGACTCGGTCTACTATCGTTCATTTGTGCTTCTTGCCTTTGTATTCCTTGACGAGATTTGTAAAGTGAGCCAACCTTCCCGACAATGTCTCTATCTCGGATACCAGCTACACTTTTTCGAGCGATACCCCATAATAGGCTATCACCCAAGCTCTTCTTTTCCGCCAGTTTCCAAGCTCCGTTACGATCACTCGCAACTGTTGGCTCGATATCCAACCAAACGAAGCCAAAGGGTGGAGGTACAGCCATAGTGTTTCTCAACATGGGGGGTCCCAGCACAGTCTCGGAAGTCCACAACTTTCTATCCAGATTATTTGTACTCCTAACGCATCCCACTGTCTACCTTCCAGCTGCTAACATCAATTCCTCACGGTAGGCAGATGGAGACCTTATTCCTCTTGGACCTTTCCAGAAGTACCTAGGTCCCCTCATTGCCCGGCGCCGTACCCCCAAAATTGAACACCAATACTCCGTCATTGGTGGGGGATCTCCAATTCGCCGGTGGTCGGAGCTTCAAGCGTCTGAGGCATGCAAAATATTGGATACAATCCACCCCTCAACAGCCCCGCATAAGCCATACGTTGCATTCCGCTATGCGGATCCATTGACGGAAGATACTTTTGCGAAAATAATCGAGGATGGAGTTACTCGTGCTGTTGCCTTTACGCAATACCCACAATACTCATGCTCAACCACTGGATCCTCTTTGAACGAATTATGGAAGCTATCGAAGAAGATGGATCCCAATGGGACGATTGAGTGGAGTGTCATTGACCGATGGCCAACGCACCCCGGGTTCGTTGACGTCATTGCTAGGCATGTGGAGGATACGTTGGCGACATATCCGGAAGAGAAAAGGGATGATGTGGTTCTTTTGTTCTCTGCACATTCACTACCAATGTCAGTTGTGAACAGGGGAGATCCTTATCCGGCGGAGGTTGCAGCGACGGTGCATGCGGTTATGGGAAGGCTTGGGTTCAGGAATCCTTATAGGCTTGTGTGGCAGAGTCAGGTTGGACCGAGCCCGTGGCTGGGAGCGCAAACATCAAATACAGTACAGAATTATGTCAAGAAGGGGCAGACGGACTTGGTGTTAATTCCTATTGCCTTTACATGTATACTCCCCCTAGATATTCTCTCCATCTGGGCATATTGCTAACCATTACCTTACTGCAGCTGATCACATTGAAACCCTGCACGAACTTGATCTCGAGATCATCGGCGAAATGAAGCAACCAGGCATTAAGCGCGCGGAATCACTCAATGGAGATCCCAAGTTCATTGAGGCATTGGCAGATATAGCAAAGCAGCACTTGAAGAGTGGAGATCTGTGTTCTCGTCAATTGTCATTGAGGTGTCCGATGTGCGTTAGTGCCAGATGTCAGGAGCAAAAGGTGAGCTCTAATTCCCATGCTGTTGGGAATTAGAAGAGAGCTTGGGTGCTAATAGTAGATTCAGAGATTTTTCTCGACACCAAAGGTGAGGGTGTAAAGAGCAGAGTATGCATGAACTTGGACCACAATTGCAGAACACTGATGTGGCGGCCTGGATTATAGTGGTCATTGATGTGAGTCTGGTTTTATTAATGGTCAATTTTTTGGGTTTTTTATTTTTTGGGGGGGTGGGGGGGAAATTAGCAATAAATTTGTAGCAACAACTTTGCCTGCCAAGTAGATATCTAGGTACCGGTATATAGTTGGGAGACAACAGAGATAAATACTTTTTCTATTCTCTACCTCCTATACTGCCTGCCTAACATATACAACTGCCGACGGTCTTTAACCTGGATCTCATTAACCGTTTTCACCCTTCAAACTCGTAAATTTGAGCCAAAATAGTTCCTTTATTAATTACTCAGATTATACAGCCATTGATATCTGCTCACCCGATCCACAACTCATCTCTTGCGTATATGGCACAGAATGGAGTCCCATACTCGTCACCCTCAAACCCATTATGTTGAATCATTTCCTTTTTTCTTAAATTTTCTTGTATCAAAGATACAAGAAAGGTCCTCCTCAATCCACAGCAGTGGCCTCAATGCCCATATTTCCCAGTCCCATACATGCATCCCACTGCGTTGATATTTGTTTTTCTCGATCCTATGCAGTTTTCCCCCCCCAACCCCGTGGCATAGAACTATTGATCTTACTTCTGTGTTACAATTCTGAGTATCCCTCCAGCACAGCTTCCTCTTTCCCCACTGCCTGCTGCTTTATATAAATAGAAGTCTCTAGATGTATCTTCGAATGCCTAGCCATCACATATTTGGGTTTTGTTGGATTCTTGCTAAGGACAGCGGCCTTGTTAGGTTGGTTTGCTGTATGCCTTAGGGGGTTCAGCCATATTTTGCAACCCGTCGTCGGTGCATTCGAATTCACACCTGGCCTAAGTTCTCCCCCAGGGCTAAGGACTAAAGTCATCCACTATTACCAGTAGGTATCGGTATTGTTTGCCAAGGGTGGTTGGGTCGATTGGTCTAACAAGGTCTGCGCGGGTTCGTTCCAAGATCCTGGTTGTTCGGATGGCTAGGGACTTGGGTGCTTTTTGGGAGGCTAGTTTGGTGGCCTTTCCTTGCTCACAAGCTGGGCATAGGATCTTCTCTTTTATTCCTTCGGGAATACTTGGAGTGTTCTGAGGGTATCATAGAAGATGTGTCCATACCTTTTGTGCATTTCCATGGCTGTTTCTTTCGCCGTTCCCTTCCTTATAGCAGCCACCTTTCTTTCATTCTTATCATGTTATCCATTTTCGGGCTTAATCCACATGCCGGATTCGTCCTTCTCGATTTTGTACAAGATCTTCCTTCCGACCTTGATTTCGACCTTGGGTCCATCTGCGTTCATGACATAGTTAGGGGCATCCTGAGCCCACTCACAAATATTGCTATAGGTTGGGTTGTATAGACATTGTTCATGTCTAATGATTCGTTCCATTATGCTTAAAAACCAATGTCCCTCTTGTAGTACACTTTGATAGCGACCCATCATGACCTTCCAAGCTAAGTCAAGACCTTCTTCTACCTCCTCTAGTCAGTGAAGTTCGTTGGTTGTGTGGTGTGTGGTAGCCGTATCATTTTCGTAATACCCTCCATGGCAGGCAAGTGTTCTTTCGATTTTGATGGCCTTTATTGTTACCCCCTTCGGAGTCTGATTCGTTATCAGAATCCTCTTGTTTGACTGCTGAAGCATTCGCTTTCGGCGTGGTTCAGTCCTTTCCAGCCTTCGAGATGCAATAATCGCACGTTTTCCCATTATTATTGTTTTCTTTGGTGCCTTCTACCCCTTTTGCTTTTCTTCCCTTTTACATCCAGATACATATAGGTAGCTGCAGCTGCCTAACAATATCCCCATAGAATGCTGGCATTAGTTATTAGTAGGAATTCGGATTTAGCACCATCAACCTCTGGGATTTCTTTGAGAGCAGTCCAGTGGATAGGGTTGCCTTCATAAGATCCCATTTCTTCTGAAATTCCTCAATGTGCTTTTTCGATGGTATGCGAGCGATCATCGTAGTTGATCTTGACAATGCTAGCCAGTAAGACTCGTAAGTCGGTGCGCTTTCAGGTCTTATAGGCTTGATGCGCATCTTTGGTTATTCCCGAATTTGGACAATGCAAAGTAAATTGCTTTCTTCCAGTCCGTAGAGGTTGCAGCAGCTTCCCTAGGTCGCTTGAGTTCTGTTGCGTTAATCTTCGCGGTGTGTAGGCATGTGAGGTTCCTGCTGAGCGGTAAAAACACGAGTACATTCTGGTATCGCTATACGGAGGCGCACACCAAAAGTCTTTTCCACCTGCCTATTTGGGCAGACTGCATATGCGGGCATATCCATACATATGCACACATATGCATGCAGGAAGTTGTGTAGTAGTTAGGGTGTTGTAAAAGACTTTTGGTGTGCGCCTCCGTAGTGTGACCAGATAGTCTTAAGAACCCCTTGGCAGGAGGGTCTTGGCATAAGACTACAACCAGACTAGGTTACACGTATAAATATGTACATACGGTACCTGCACTTGCCGTAATTAGGTAGTTCGATTGGCTTGGCAAATGCTCAAACGCGTCCTTGCTAAAGTTTTTATTCTCTCGGCCATCTGGGGCAGGCGGTGAAAGGTCTCCTCCATTTGCAAAACCCTCAAAACCTCAACCAGACTACCAAAACCTGTCACAACTCGCCTAGGAACAGTGCCAAAGCTGAACAACACCGTTACTCTCCCAATTCACGAATTGCCCGTAGATGTCGTCTCGTCCTAGTCGGCGCTCTGCCGCCGTTCGCCCTCACGACAAATTTGCTGAGCTTCGAGCCCTGCGTGACGCGGGAAAAACCAGGCTGAGCGCTTATGAAGTTGAAGAGGAAGAACAAATCTACGATGAACTTGATGAGGAAGGCTATCGAAAGAAGATGCGAGAGAAAATGCTGGAAGATGATTTCGTTGTGGATGACCACGGTGAAGGGTATGTGGAAAATGGGGAGGAGGATGACTGCGACAGGGCGGGCAGGAGGGGCTATTACAGTGACGAGGAAGGGAGTGACGAGGCTAAGGGGTTTGGAAAACTCACTGGTATGGTTCCGAAGAATTGATGTTGATGTCGGGCTTACACTCATTTCTGGGGCTCAGCAAAACGGAAACGGCAGCTCGAGGAAGAGAAAAAAAAAAAAAGGGCAGAACAAGAAGGAAGTATTGCAAAGTACTTCAACACCGCTAGCACTACCGCCCAAAGACCTAAACCAACAGTGGCTACGGAAGACGATGCAGCTTTTATGGCAGATTTATTGGGTGATTTTGACAATACTACTACCTCAGCGACCTCCTTCAGCAGTCGACGCCGTGTCAATGAGGGCCCAGCACCCAAAGCCAGGCGTCTCTCGCCCTCACTGGAGAGCAGGAACGACAGGCCCCGAGTCAAGTTTGAAACCGAATCACCATCAAAAGCGATTGCGAGCTCCCCACCGCCAATTTTCAGTGCGGCTAATGATGATTTTGATGATGATCTAGTGATGAATGCAAATTATGATGATAGCGATGTTGAGATGGGAAACATGCCTGAGCCGCCATCCTCTCCCACCGTGAAGGCTGTGCAGAGAAGGACAGGTGCCATAGCTCTAGACGACGATGACGATGATGTGGCTGTTATGGAAATCAAGGGGCACAAAGGCTTGGGAGGAGCTGCAGTGAATATATCCGCATCTCGGGCGGTACCCGTACCCAAAGTTGAGGAAAAGAAATCACTACCGGCTGTGGACGTTGATTCATCTTCTTGGAAGAAGGTTGCAGCCAATTTGAATGTGTCTAGCGTTCCGTCCTATGAATCCGTTGGTGCGGGAAAATTGAATCCAAAGGATGCACTAGAAGCAGATGGGAGCCTGAGATTTTTCTGGATAGACTACGTTGAAGTCAATGGGTCATTGTGTCTTTTCGGAAAGGTCAAAACGAAAAATATAGATCGCTATGTGAGTTGTTTTGTCAAGGTAGACGGGATGAAGAGGAATCTATATTTCTTACCCCGGGAGTTTCGCATGTGTACGTACTGCCCCTTTACATTCAAGCTGGAGACGTAACCAACCGAATGGAAATAGGCAGTGGTGTTCAAACAGAAGAGGAAATTGAGATGGAAGATGTTGTTAACGAAGTGAATGACCTATTATTTAAGCATAATGTGATGACACACTTTAGCTCTTCGGTCTCTCGAAAGTATGCCTTCGAATTGTTCGACATTCCAAAAGAGGGCGACTACCTTCACGTTTTATACCCTTATACAGGTAATGGTTGCTGTCATGTGGCGGGGGACCTGGCCACTAATTTTCTGTAGATGCACCACTGGAAATAGACCAAAATACGAAGTATGAGACCTTCTCTCACGTCTTCGGGACACATACCGCGTTGTTCGAACAGTTCGTGCTCTCTCGAAAGATAATGGGACCATGCTGGCTCAACATCAAAGAAGCAGACTTCCAGGCCGTTACAAATGTTGGTTTTTCAATTCATGCAACTTTAGAGTAACGCTAATCGTTTAGGCATCATGGTGTAAATTAGAACTTCAAGTTAACGATCCATCGAACATTGAGAAAGTCAGTGATGGTGAAGGAGACCCGCCACTATTGACCCTCATGAGTATTTCTCTGCGAACAAAATTGAACCTGAAGAGTAACAAGCAGGAGGTGATTGCTGCCACTACAAGAATATACGAGAATATTTCCTTAGAGGATGCCACCTCCCCGGAAAATCTACCTTGCTATACTCTGATGGTTGTTAGGCCGCCACAAGGAGTATTCCCGCCTGGCTTTGAAACGGCCGTCAAGAGGGATGGTGGTAACATCAAATTGGAAAAGACAGAGCAGTCACTACTAAACGTTTTCTTGAGTAAGTTATCTCGTTGCTTCTAACAGGTAGTTAATACTGATAGTTGGAAAAGCAAAACTTCAGTTTGTTGATCCGGATGTGATAATAGGCCATCAACTGGAAAATGTTGATTACAGTATCTTACTTCACCGTATGAAGGAATTGAAGGTACCCAATTGGCACCGGATAGGGAGAATGCGAAGGAGTAAATGGCCAAAATATGGCGGCCGCTTTACGGGAACTTTCTTTGCTGAACGGCAGCTGGTTGCCGGCCGATTGATTTGTGATCTTGCGAATGACCTTGGAAAATCCCTGATGACCAAATGTCAATCCTGGAGTTTGACAGAGATGTGCAATCTAATTTTAAGTGAGGAGAGAAAGGATATAGATACAGAAGTGGCCTTGAAGACCTGGGCAAGCACCGCAGAAGGGTTGCTTGAATACTTTAACTACTCTCAGTTGGACACACTCTACATCGCAGCCATTGCGCTAAAGGTCCAGATGCTTCCGCTCACAAAAGTCCTCACAAACTTGGCCGGAAACTCGTGGGCGCGAACATTGAGCGGAACGAGGGCTGAGCGGAATGAATACATCTTGCTACACGAGTTTTACAATAACCAGTACATCTGTCCAGACAAGCACATCAAGGGTAAAAAGGAGGATAAAAAGCCACCTGGGCAAGATGAAGAGAACCCAGACGATGAAGAGCGAGCCGATGCTGGGAAAAAGAAGGATAAATACAAAGGAGGTCTCGTTTTCAAGCCAGAAACCGGTTTATACGATAAAATGATCCTCGTCATGGATTTCAACAGTTTATATCCAAGCATTATAGAGAAGGATAATATTTGCTTCACAACTGTGGCGCGCGAAAACCTGGATGATGAGACCGTCCCAGAGGTTCCGAAGGGTTTGCATAAGGGTATATTACCAAAACTGATTTCCAATCTCGTTAAGCGAAGAAAGGTAGTGAAGGGTTTAATGAAGGACAAAACAGCTACAGCAATTCAGAAATCACAATGGGACATCAAGCAACAAGCGCTCAAATTGACAGCTAACTCCATGTATGGCTGTTTGGGGTACGAGCGCTCGCGGTTCTATGCTCGACCACTGGCTATGTTAATCACATATCAAGGTCGCCAAATCCTTCAGAGCACAGCAGACTTGGCCAAGTCTATGGACCTGAAAGTAGTTTATGGTGACACTGACTCGGTCATGATTAACACCAATGTCACTGAGTATGCAGAGGCCTTGAAGATAGGTAATGAATTCAAGAGAGCGGTGAACGAAAAATTTCGTCCCCTGGAGATTGACATTGATAATGTTTTTGAGAGACTTTTGTTACACACGAAGAAAAAGTACGCAGCAATTAACCTGATTGAGGTTAATGGCCAAATAGAGAAGAAATTGGAAATTAAGGGATTGGATATGAAGAGAAGGGAATACTGCAAAATCTCTAAGGAGGCGAGCGAGTAAGTACTTCTTTCCTTCCTAGCGCAAGCTACCCAATATCTGAGAATCTTAATGGATGAGCCACTGATAGGTACATAGGGCAATCTTGAAGGAGATATTTTCAGGAAAAGAGAATGAAGTTGTTGTCGAGGCAGTACACGATTATCTTACAGAACTGACTAAAAAAATTCGAGCAAGTGCCTTCCAGGTCCATGAGTATACAATCTTCACTAGGCTAGGTAAAGAGCCAGAAGAATATCCTAATGGAAAGACAATGCCCTATGTCCAAGTGGCTCTGAGGAAGAAAGCACGAGGAGAAACGGTAAAAGTAGGGGATGTCATTCCATTTATCGTTACTGGAGATGGCCAGGGAATAAGTAGCAACCCTGCGGAGAGAGCATACACTCCTCAGGATGTGGCCAACAAAAGTAATGGCCTCAAGCCTGGTAGGTCAACACTATAGTAGCTGGTGAATATTTTTGCTAAGCACAATAGGCACAGATCATGAATGGTACCTTATCAAGCAGATTTTCCCTCCGATTGAGCGACTATGTGCTCCAATAGAAGGTACGGACGCTGTGCGATTAGCAGAGTGTCTTGGATTAGACATACGGAAGTATCAAATAACCAACCATGACGGTGATGCCGTAGAGAAGGACTTGACTCCTCTTGAGTCCACTATCCCAGACGAAGAAAGATACCGTGATGCGGCTCAGCTTACTCTGAAATGCCGACAATGCAAAGAGGCGTTCACCTTTGAAGGGATCAATAAATCTCGAGAACAGGTTTCTGCCGAAGGGATTGTCTGCTCTAATCCCAAGTGTTCCGTTACACTCTCTGTAACTTCTATCGTGGCACAGCTCGAGCATCAACTTCGCCAACAGACCACATTATACTACGAAGGCTGGCTTGTCTGCTCTGATGCAGAGTGTGGGAACCGTACCCGACAAATGTCGGTTTATGGTAAGAGGTGTCTCGGCCCACAGGGGCTTGCCAGAGGATGCACAGGAAAGATGGGCTACGAATACACTGCGAAGAAGTTATCCAATCAGTTGCTCTACTACCAAACCTTGTTTGATGTAGCCAAAGCTAAGGACAAGGCCGTGGGCAAGAATGCCGAAGAGGTGAAGGTGCTGTCGGACTTGAACAAACACAGGTTCGAAATAATTGGGAAGGTAGTAGAGAAATACTTGGATAAGTGTGGGAGGAGATGGGTCAGTATGGATAATATCTTCTCATTCTGCGTACCCGCTGTCACGGCTCCTGTGTAGCGGTGTAATTATAAGGCGAGCGAAAGATCCGTGCTATGGGTTTTTTTGTTTAATGGGGCTTAGAGTTTTGATATCTGGCTGGGTAGCTAATGTAATTGGATTGGGATTGACGTCGACAGTCCTCGGACCCACCTACTTCATCTACTTCAAATTGCATATCACATATTTTTTCTTTTTCAACTTCGACGTTGACGGCCATGTCGACGTCGCTTTTCTCGAACTTTGATTTGCAATTGATTCGGAAGCAATTCAACAGGGGTGGACCACCTTCAGTATCAGAGCAACACAGATATAATACACTACTACACTCAATATAAGCAAGTAGATTTCATATAACTATACTGAATGCGAACAGAAAATAGGAGTATGTAGCAGGTAGGGAATCTTAACGTATACTTGGAATGCGTATACTGTCATTCCACAGTATTACTGCAATACACAAATCCAAAATGTCGGAAGTTATGATGCCAATTTCTGCGGATGCCTTGCACTACCGTACCCTCTTATTTGAACTGAGTAACCAGTAATAATACCTGCTAACAAGTTTAATGAGATATGGCCATATGTCGACACAGTATATAGAATACTGCAAGGAGAGGTGCTTCAATGCAATGGCACATTACGAGTTCAAAAGTACGAGTATCAGCTTCGCAAATCAATAAAATCAAGTACTGCAAAAGTCGCTACAGAGGACAAGATTATAAAACGGCGGCATAGCAGTATTCGGGATAAGCATCTATATCATGTTCAAATCAAAGTCTCAAAGCCTGTTGATGGCACAGCAGTTACTATTGAGCGACTTGATTCGCATATACATACTCACGATATTGAGGAGAGCTTCCGCATTGAAAAACCCAACATGCTCATTATATACACACATCACATCATCCTACAGGGGAGGGTTACTAGGGAGGGCTGGGGTCGATAATGGTGACAGGTCACTAGGCTCGCTCGGCAGGAGCCGCAACACAGCTGGGTCTGATTAGTCGGGTCTGATGCAAGAAAAGCTTGTCGAAAAACGAAAATATCTACAAACAAGCGACCCACGAGGAACACCTTTCATCGACTCTAAAGTACTGACGGTGCAATTCCCCCAGTACCGAATAACGCAGACAGAGGTGGCTGGGCAGCCTTTTAGTTCGCAGCAGGTGTTTTTGACAGTTGCCCTGGACCGGTCCGATACGTTCAAACCACACGACATCTTACATCATATACCATCATGTCGAGCCTCAAAAGGCCATTGTTTAACGGATCAACCTCTACAACCACGAACATTTCATCCAAAGTATTCGTACGGTCTGGAAAAGGGAAATGTCAGAAAATAGTGCGTGAGCTTTATCTTCGGCAAGATATCCCATGCTCCTCAAAGCTATGCTCCCCATGTACTTTCAATGCTCCAACAGACGCGAGTGGTAAAGGTATTTCATCTATGTTCCGTGCTACGTGAACTATATTTTCTAGACAATACATCCATATGTTCTCCCTATAGCATGCTGATTCCTCCCAAATAGTGCAAAACTTTGTCCTATCTGAAAGGCCAGCTGGAACTTCGGCATACCCCAATGGACATTACTTGATTCCAGACACAAATATTTTCTTATATTGCATGGATGTTATCGAACATGAATCAGCGTTCCACGACGTTATTGTTTTACAAACTGTCCTTGAGGAAGTGCGGAACAGGAGTTTACCCTTATACAGCCGACTGAGGGTACTGACAAAGAGTGACGAAAAGCGGTTCTATGTCTTTCATAATGAGTTCCGACAGGAGACGTACGTCAAGCGCTTACAAGGAGAGATTATCAATGATCGTAATGATAGAGCTGTGAGGAAAGCGTGTAGTTGGTACAAATCTCACCTGGCCTCTGCACTGGCTAGTACGTCTAATAAACTACCAGAAATCGTCATGCTCTCGGACGATAAGGGTAATCTGGAGAAAGCGAAATCAGAGGGAATTACCTGCTGCAATAGTATGTTGATATCCTTTTCTTTTACAGAACATTTACATTTGCATACAAGTTGGTTGTTGGATATCTATTGCTCGACCGTTGGGTGGTTTTCATAGCACAACACCTATTCTAGGGTTGCCCTGCAGTTGTCTCAAGTATTTGAATACTTACAGTCTTGTTTTCACAGTTCGAGAATATGTTCAAGGCCTGAAAAATGCCGATGAGCTACTAGATATGATTAGTGCTGCTGTTGAAGACCAAGATTCGAAGCTAATGAAAGGCGAGATGCTCTATCCTGAGGTATATCCTGTGACCTACATTCTTATCTTCAGATGCGAATTGAGGCTAATGCTTGCTCACTCAGTATTACTCCATATCGAAGATGATGACGGGGGTAAAGGCCAGTACCCTACATCAAGGTACATTTAACGTCAGCCCGTATAATTTCCTCGAGGTACGTTCGGGCTGTATTTGAGCGAATGATTAGGAGGAAAAATATCTATTCAGTCATTGTGATCATCTTTCATCATCTGTTTCTGGCGTAAGCTGCATTAACTGAATTATACTTTTGATAGGGATCTGTTACGACTACAGCGTTTGACAGAGCCTTGCTTGTGTTAGGCCGCGAGAATATCAATCGTGCCGTGCAAGGCGATCAGGTGGTGGTTGAGATTCTTCCGAAAGACCAATGGAAGCAGCCGTCCACGAAAATAGTAGACGAAGAAACTCTCACAAAGAACGACAATCCGGATTTGGACGAACCGGAAGCTATTGAAACAGAGCAGGAGCGGAAAGCTCTCATTGAAGAGGCTAAGAAAAGTCAAGGATTATCTTTTGAGACCCGACCGCAGCCAACTGCACGAGTAGTCGGAATCGTTAAACGCAACTGGAGATAGTAAGTTAATCCCGACTTGCTTTTGTTCCTTTGCCAGTACCGTTTCAACCATAGCATATTCTTGTAGCTACCAATGCATGTAAGCATGTGCTCGTGGGCGACATGGGCTAACCAATGAAATAGCTATGTTGGTCATGTTGATCCAAGCTCAGTGTCATCAGGGCGTGGAAGGGGACAGCAAACAGTTTTCCTATTGCCCATGGATAAGCGCATCCCGAAAATTCGCATACGTACTCGCCAAGCCGCTGCTCTTCTAGGTAAGCGAGTTGTCGTCAGCATTGATACTTGGGATCGAGCTTCGAGGTATCCGGTCGGGCATTTTGTTCGCTCTTTGGGGGAAGTGGAGACGAAGGAGGCAGAAACAGAAGCACTACTGTTAGAGTGGGACGTCCAATACCGACCTTTTCCCAAGGCTGTCCTTGATTGCCTACCCAAGGAGGGCCATGACTGGAAAGTGCCAGAGGATAAGCAGGATCCTTTGTGGAAAGGGAGGAAAGATTACAGGGACTTGTTGATATGCAGTATTGACCCACCTGGTATGTGCCCACGTCTACCCATGTCTTCGTAGTCTAACACTCCTACAGGATGCCAGGACATTGACGATGCACTTCATGCTCTTGTTTTACCCAATGGGAACTATGAAATTGGTGTCCACATTGCCGATGTGACTCACTTCGTGAAGCCTGATAATCCTATGGACCATGAAGCAATAGCCAGAGGAACTACAGTATACTTAGTGGACAAGCGTATTGACATGCTGCCTATGTTGTTGGGAACTGACCTGTGCTCACTGAAGCCGTACGTTGATAGGTTTGCCTTCTCATGCATATGGGTGAGCTTGCTCCATGGTTCAATCATTGTCTACTAAATCTAACTCTCTAACAGGAACTAGATCAAGATGCGAACATCTTGAGCGTTAATTTTTCCAAATCTGCTATTCGCTCTCGAGAGGCCTTCAGCTATGAGCAGGCTCAGATCCGCATCGACGATAAGTGAGTATCTTCCTTTGGACTATCAGAGTGTAGCTACCACGCTAACATCTTGCAGTTCCTTCCAGGATGAGCTAACGAAAGGAATGCGAGTGCTTCTTATGCTGTCTAAGAAGCTTAAACAAAAAAGGATGGATGCTGGTGCACTCAACCTCGCCAGCCCAGAAGTCAAAGTTCGGACTGAATCCGAGACCTCAGACCCTGTTGATGTAGAAACAAAGCAGCTTCGGGAAACGAATTCACTAGTGGAAGAATTCATGTTACTTGCAAACATTAGTGTCGCACGTAAGATCTACGAAGTTTTTCCTCAGACGGCAATGCTTCGTCGGCACGGTGCTCCTCCAGCGGCAAATTTTGAGGAGCTTCAAAATCAACTTAAAGTACGTAAGGGAATGAATTTACGCGTCGAGTCATCGAGGACATTGGCCGATTCTTTGGATACATGTGTGGATCCTAACGAGCCTTTTTTTAATACTCTTGTGCGTATTGTGGCTACGAGATGCATGCTTGCTGCAGAATACTTTTGCTCTGGGACACAGGCATACCCGGAATTTAGGCATTACGGACTTGCATCGGAAATTTATACGCATTTTACGTCGCCTATTCGGCGGTATGCGGACGTGGTTGCACATAGACAGCTTGCTGCGGCTATTGAATATGAACAGCTTGATTCTTCGTTACATTCCAAGGGTAAGTTGGAGGCTATTTGCAAGAATATCAACATCCGTCATAGGAATGCACAGTTTGCGGGGAGGGCGAGCGTTGAGTACTATGTGGGGCAAGCACTTAAAAACCGCGAGACGGAGGAAGAGGGCTTCGTGATGAGGATCTTTAGCAATGGGTTTGTGGTTTTTGTGCCCAGGTTTGGTATCGAGGGATTGATTAGGACGAAGGAGTTTGAGGGCGTACAGGAGCAGGATGTCTCGTATGATGCAGAGAATTATGTGTTGACGGTGGAGAGTGGGAAGAAGAAGTGGCAAATAGGGCTTTTTGATAAGCTTGCCGTGAGGGTGAGAAATGTCAAGGAAGAGAGCACCGGGAAAAGGAAAATTATGTTGGGCCTGGTCAAGACTGGTGAGAAATAGATATTCAGGGGATCAAAAATCAAGTGGATTATTTTACGTCACGTGATGTTAGAATGTTAGACGCTTGCGAGCCTTTTTAATCAGAATGTCATGACATGGTATCGTAAGATTTTCTTCGCAAAAGTCCCAAAAATTTCTCCGAGTATATCTCTATCCCTTGTATCTTTTTTACTTCCTATCCTAATAATTTCTAGCCCAACCATCCGTATGTAGCCTTCAACTCCCTATCCAGTAAGGAAAAAGACCTTTACAGTCTCTCGCCGAGCTCAGCCTTCTTCTGTCCGTACCTTTATCACCGTTTATTAGCGTGTGCCCAGTGCGGTGTTTCCAGTGGCAGAAACCTACTTCTTCAATCTGATGGCCTGGACGTTGATGAATCCAGTGCTGTCAATTGGCTCCAAGCCACCAATGATGTCCATGGAGCTCTCGTCCATGTCGTACAACTTCTCTGTAGCACTGCTTCTGCCAAGAACAGAGAAGTATCCCTTGTATACTTGGCACCTGACAGTACCGTTGACGGTCTTTTGGGAAGCAACAATGCTAGCCTCTAAGAACTCCCTCTCGGGAGAGAAGTAAAGACCGTTGTACAAAACCCTAGAGTACCCAATAGTGACGAACTGGTCACGGAGTGCACGGATCTCCCTATCGAGGGTAAGACCCTCAAGGTCGAGATGGGCAGATCGGAGGATAGTAAGGCCTGGGGTTTCATAGCACCCCCGGGACTTTATACCAATGAACCTGTTCTCCACAATATCGATACGGCCAACACCATTCCTGCGGGCAATGGCATTGGCGGTGAGGAAGAGCTGAACTGGGTCAGAGACAGCCTTTCCGTTCTCGTACTCGAGCTTCACAGGGATACCCTTCTCAAAGTGAACCGTAAAGTTCTCTGGCGCATCTGGGGCGTCTTGTGGGTCGACGGTAAGCTTCCACATGTCCTTTGGCGGAGTCATGTTGGGGTCCTCAAGGATACCAGCCTCGTAGGAGCAGTGAGCCATGTTCTCATCCATAGACCATGGCTTAGCTTTGGTCTGGGAGACGGGGATGCCAACCTTGGCGGCGTAGTCGAGAAGGTCGTTACGGCCCTGGAAGCGGTTGTAGAACTCGGGAATCCGCCATGGAGCGATAACCTTGATGTCGGGCTTGAGGGCGTAAAAGGCAAGCTCAAAACGGACTTGGTCGTTACCCTTACCAGTGCAACCATGGGAGACGGCAACACAGTTCTCTCGGAGTGCAACAGCGATCTGGGCACGGGCAATGACGGGACGAGCGAGGGAGGTTCCTGGTATGAGGTTAGCGGATGGTCGTTATGCAGCCTGTGGCGAAGGATAGATGCGTACCGAGCAAGTAGACGTTCTCGTAGCTGGCATTGCACTGGATGGCAGGGAAACAGAGTTCCTTTACAAACTCCTCCCTGACGTCCTCGACGTGCACGGCAGAGGCACCAACTAGTTAATAGCGTCAGCACAAGTATGGTTCGAATGGGCAAATGCAATCTCCGGACATACCAGAGAGAGCCTTCAGCTTGGCAGCCTCAAAGTCCTCCTCTTGGCCAATGTCGGCCACTGTTTACACATTCAAATGTTAGAGTCACGCTGCCTACAGCTGAAGGCTATGTTGTAATTCTTACTGAAGCAGACGACATCGTATCCCTTCTCAAGAAGCCACGCTACAAGATTGTTAGCTTCCCTGTTTCATCTCAATTACATGCAGAAGCTATCACCCGGCAGGAATTGACCCACCAAGAATACAAGAGGTATCGAGACCGCCGCTGACAGAACAACTACGTTAGGCGATGGTGTTTTTGTATGTCCAAATGCATGACTCACTCACGAGTAGGCAAGACAGACCTATTCGAACGACCCGTTAGTTAGAAACAGCTCTAGACACACCAATTGGAAGCCCAAGGTAAAGAAATGTGACTTACTTTCTCCTTAGTGGCCATTGTGTGGTTTGTTGTCTAACCCGGGTATCTCAATTGCTTAGCGGAGGGTAAATGTGAAGGAGGGATTGTGTGGAGTTAAGAGAGTAATAATGAATGATCTGGCCAGTTCGATTTATAGCTCTGATCTAACAGAAGAGCTGAAGCTTCTTCAATCGCCTTACCCCACTGCCCATGGGTAGTGTCGCTAGTCAGACTTTTTTTTCTCTCGCTGGAGGTTAGTGCCCCTCACCTTTCTTCTGTTGCGACATAAAACAATTTACTGTTGATCTTATCTTATACAGCTTTGTTTTTTTTGGGGGGTGATACCAGCCAGGTACATCCATATAACCTGTAGATTAAAGTATATCTGCAGAAGGTCGGCCAGTCATGAAACAAGTAGGGTTTACCAAAGTCCAATTGACGCTTGGTGACTTGAAAAGTTTCAACACATATCTACATGTACATACCAAGTAGCCTGTAATTAGGCACGAGACTACCTGTAATTCAGCAGTTCCAAGCTGGAATTCGTCTGGTTGCACGAAGCTTTGCTTTTACAATCATGAGGCGATATTTCTGCTCGCCGTACAGTTTAGTTTATTCATGACATGGTAGCGCATATTTGTATATATACATGTATATACATGTATATAGCTTTTTTCTTTGCATATAAAATTGCTCATATATATCATCGCCGTTTGTAATCTCATGGAGCTCTCTGTCTTTTCCAAAGTGTCTTTCACCTCAAGTATCCATCAATCTGTTCCAGAAATCTCGGCTTTCAACGTTGTGCGTGTCCCCAAATATTTTGGGGGTTCACTGCTTTTTTTTTTTCCCCCTTCGGCGATTTGCGTAAAGTCTGGTTGGCATTTTGCGTACAACGCGTGGAGACCTTGATAAGGCAATTATAAGAGATATACCTAGGCTCAATCATCCTGTATTCCATTCCTTAGCTCCTAAGGCGATATATTGGGTGGGTACATTATTACCTGAACTGTCTTTCTTCATAACTCCCGGAGAAACTCGACAATCTCCCATATCTGCACTTTTTTCTTGTCAACGCCACAGAAGCTCAGGCCAATGTTCAACCATAGGACAGAAATCTGGCATTGAACTAGTCTGGTTGGCACAAACGCTCAGAACGGAGTTTGCTTGAAGGAGGCCCTATGCCTCAGCAAGACTGCATGAAACCAGATGCATCAATATAGTTGCGTCAGTTATGTAGCGGTTCCAAGGTTGTATCGATTCTCTATACTACAGGCAAACCTGGCTATAACGAACGCAAAGATTCCGACCCATTTCCTTCGATATAGCCAGGTTTCGCTATACAAGATGTCAGGTGGGTGAAGGGAGAAAGATAGGATGTAATCATGCTTTTTTCTGCTTCAGCTCGATAATATTGCAACATGCCTCCTCACCACCAATTATGGGCGACCTGGAGAGGTGGCATTCCGATGAGTTTCATTATAGCCAGGGTACTTTACCTGCAGGAATGGTCTTCCGTACAGCCGGGTTTCCATGTCGAGGTTCACGATATGTAGCCAGGTTTGCACTACCCCTCACCACTAGCAATATGCGGCAGGTTTCTCCGCAAGAACAAATAGGGACAGAGCTTAAAGTGATCTGCACCGACCCATGTGCACCTCCGATGAACAGATATCTGTTACATATAAGGGAATGGTACGGAGTAAGGCTGGTGTTTTTGTTTCTCTTGATTGTCAATAGGCATACCATTCTTTAGCACTCTAGGTAGACTACCTGTCTTTTCAAAGCAAATTGCCGGAGAATTTTTTATCGAATGGCAAGTCATGACCTTAGGTCGATCACCGGTATAAGACTACCCCCCCTCCCTCCCCCCCCCCCCAAAAAAAAAAAAGGGGGGGGTCAGCATGAAAGAACGGCTTTGGTTTCCGCCAGGCTTGCTCGCCTACTTCTAACATAATCGGAGCATCTAGGCCTTATGGTCCCCTAATTGAGATGCGAGGATGAGAAATCTTTCTCCTTCAGAAAGAGCTTGAGTCCCGTCCGGTTATCAAGTCCGAACCTTTCGATGCCTGGGGCTATATTTCCCAACACAACTATTTGTTTTAGGCATATGAATAGGGAAGCAGCATGCAACGCAATGAGACAAATTAGGGATATAGGGTACACGTAGAAAATACTTCACGATAAAATGTACGGGCAGTTTTTTTTAAATTGCATGAGATTTTCAATACTGTTTAACATATGTGACTAAGAGGATTACTACAAATCATAGGTAATAGTTATAACTAGTAAGTATTACTCAGTAACGTAAATACTTAGTAAGATAGGTATAAGCAAGTAATAGGGAAGTGCCGAAGGCACAAGAATTAACCAGAGGAACTTTTAATTGATTGTACTCTGCTATCTCTATGTCCTGCTCCTGCCTGGCAGTTGGCGATCATGATATAACTGGAGGCATATGTTCCAACTCCCTGCTCGTTTAGAGGGCACTAAGCTGCAGTTAGCACATCTGTCTCTAGACACATGCATTGATTGAGAGCCTTGGGAATTCGTATTATTATGGTGGTGTTAGATGACTGAGGGTTACCACATAATCCACATACACTCCTGAATTGGTGCTTCGTTTTTTTTAACTTTTATCACAGTGAGCAGTGCGGGGTTTGAAAAAATAAGCGAAACGACAGGTCAAACAATATTAGGTGGTTGGGTTATGACGGATAGTAGGGTAGTAGAGGGATTTAGCAACTTAGATTCTTGTTAATATTCTTGTTAAGTTACCATGGCAACCCGACAACTTCCGATGTTACCATAGCAACCATTTGTTAGTAAATAAAAATAGCCGCACACTTATTGTTATGTACCATCAATACCTACCCCTTTTGCGCTCGCTCTCTACCTTTGAATAGTTCTCAGAACACATCCAGACTCTCACTATAGCTCCTCAGGATCAAGCTCCTCTTCAAACTCCAGAGTGCGTGTTATCTCATAGCGTAAATCAAACACAAATTACCGATGTGCAACCTCCTATTTTGAGCGCTATCCCAAGCTGCTGCAGCTGCCAAGATGTACGGTACGTTGTTGGTGGCATTTAACATTAACATCAGAGCTTGCTAAACCTCTTTTTTTTTTTTCGCTAACTTTTAGGCTATTTCTGCTTAGTAACGATAGCAATAACATTAACAAGAAAAGCTTGCTAAATCCCTCTAGTAGATGGACGGAGTGTCTGTTGTATCATGTAGGCAGATAGTGTGTTTTCCCGCACGGGATGTGTGGTTTTGAAGTGTGGATGGGGCAGATTTCCCGGTTGGGAAGGCTTTTTTTTTTTTTTTCTGTCTTCACCCGCGGTCTACCGAAGGTCATGACGGGGCCGGTTGGGAAGGTAGAGGCTAGAATGAGGTACTGGGTTTATAACGTGCGGAACGATAGATAGTTCTCAGAATATCACCCTACTCTTTGATGAACTATCCTCCCCCACGGCAGACTATATTACCCTTACAATACTCGATAGAAATATGGCCAGTAAAGTATAATACAAATAATCCAACATCTGGTATTGTCCCTCACTCATTGAACCATTCCAACTCATCCGACTTCCTCAGTACCACTCTTTCATCCTTATCTAAGTAAATGCTATGCAACTGCTGGATCTTCTCTCCACCTTCGCTCGCCCACGTACATTCTATATGGATATATCCATCCTGTACCTTTGGGAGACGCACTCTACCGAATATATGGACGCTGCTCGAGAACTAACTAATTGCAAATCAATAGCCATTGGACATTTGAGTACTTAACCATAAGCACTAGTGCAAACTTTGACCTCCAGGATCTCTGTATCGAAATCCACCATTTCCGAATCAGGGAGATCCAGGTATGTTGGTGTTTTGCTTGAAGAAGTGCAGTTGAAGGAAATGCAGTTTATAAAGCAATAGAATGGAAACTAGCTTAATTTGGAGATTGAATGAGTTTCTCGGTTCACTACGTCATTCCAACTATCTAGTCCAACCAAAGAGCTACCTTAATTTTGTTTGATTTACAGTGATATGGTCAAACACAATGTCTTATGATGCACTGCTAGTCGACTGTCTCACTTTGGTCCATGTAGTTTTGAGTCGTAGCTGCTCTACCCTTTCCCTGCTGCTCGCTCTTGGTGCAATGGTGGCAGTGAATAAGAGTGTCAAAAAGTGAAGAGAATAAGTCAAAATAAAATCTAATCCAGCAAGTACCGCATTATCTGAGAATGAAGACCCCACGTATTTTAGTTAGAAAATACAAGTAGATAATGCTGCTACCACAAAAGGGAAAGATCAAAAGATATTGGCCCCATTTTACGTACCAACCTTGCTGGCCGTAGTATCACTAACTGCGTAACGATCGACAACCACGTGACGATCGGCATTGGTGTCCTCCCGCATGCATGAGATATCTCAATATATCCACCAACCTTGCAGTATGCCTGTTATGAGAGTATTGAATATAGCCTAAAAATACTCGAAAAATCCAAATTTCATATCTATAACCTACCCTGATCTACCTTGAAGCCTCTAGAGCCCTCACACCTTCACCGCCCCCTACAAAACCTCACCGTACTATAATCACCCCTCCTACGATAACTACCCACTACCATGACCAATACTAGTAGTTATAAGCTCCTCATGATTGTACTCTATAAGCCCAATTAGTATAGATTAGAGCCGCTTACTGTATGTAGAACTATATGCACCGTAGAATGCCAAAAAACAATATTGTAGTTTCTAGCCTGCGGAAATCAGGCACTCGGCATTGAATTTCAAAGGTTGTGTCCGCTTCAATTGAGCTCTATTCACAGGATCGCAAACTTAAAGTCTCAAGGTACCTACCTATGTGGTCTTTGTGCGTCAAGATGCTGCTTTACTTATTTGGCCTTCAGTTCTTTAGCTAACTTGTAAGTCTCTCGGCTTCCAGGCTTTTCGGCTTCAGGGACCTCAGCACATTGTGATATAAACTATTGTATGCTCAATATAGACTTATTTGAAGGTTTAAAGGCCCTTAATGTCCTTTTGTGATCGAGGCTTCACCTCTATGCCCATACTAAACACTTTGAGGGTCTAAAGGATTGGATGGATTTTAAACCTCCGCAGATCTGTTTTAGATATTTGAAGAACTTATGCACAATTTTTCGGGTTCATAGAGGCATTCTTAGTTCTCTTCAGCAAAGTTGAGTATGAAGGGTCTACTAATTACGGACATCAGTATGCCAGTAGCTGCACCAACACGTACCGGCACCAGTAGTAACAACACCAGTACTGCACCTGCCGAACACCAGCACTCGTAGTAGCATCAGCAATAGTCAAACTATATGCGCCTTTGAAGGCCTTGAATTCATGCTTGGATAGGGCTTAAATACAGCTCTTAAATTAGTCAAAATTCAATGCTAGAGGTGGTAAATCCAATCAACCCCCTGAACCTTCAAAGTGTTTAGTATGGGCATAGAGGTAAAGCCTCAATCACAAAAGGACATTAAGGGCCTTTAAACCTTCAAATGAGTCTATATTGAGCATACAATAGTTTATATCACATGTGCTGAGGTCCCTGAAGCCGAAAAGCCTGGAAGCCGAGAGACTTACAAGTTAGCTAAAGAACTGAAGGCCAAATAAGTAAAGCAGCATCTTGACGCACAAAGACCACATAGGTAGGTACCTTGAGACTTTAAGTTTGCGATCCTGTGAATAGAGCTCAATTGAAGCGGACACAACCTTTGAAATTCAATGCCGAGTGCCTGATTTGCGCAGGCTAGAAACTACAATATTGTTTTTTGGCATTCTACGGTGCATATAGTTCTACATACAGTGAGCGGCTCTAATCTATACTAATTGGGCTTATAGAGTACAATCATGAGGAGCTTATAACTACTAGTATTGGTCATGGTAGTGGGTAGTTATCGTAGGAGGGGTGATTATAGTACGGTGAGGTTTTGTAGGGGGCGGTGAAGGTGTGAGGGCTCTAGAGGCTTCAAGGTAGATCAGGGTAGGTTATAGATATGAAATTTGGATTTTTCGAGTGTTTTTAGGCTATATTCAATACTCTCATAACAGGCATACTGCAAAGGTTGGTGGATATATTGAGATATCTCATGCATGCGGGAGGACACCAATGCCGATCGTCACGTGGTTGTCGATCGTTACGCAGTTAGTGATACTAGCAGCACATCACGTTTTTATGCCAAGACCTCAGATGGTTGTCCTGGCGCGATAGGTTACCACCGGAACTTTCTTACTATAACTAGCGCCGCTCTGCTGCAGGGCCGAGTGCAACTGCGTCAATAATCTTAAGTGATATCCATCGTTCGTTACCTACGCATACTCTGCACGGCGGTCGGAGTATCTCCAATTCAAGGCTGGGCATGTTGTTTATATGCCGAGGTATTCGGCAGAGAGGTGCCAGAGTAGGAGCTTCTGAGTCATCTGTGTTCAGCATTAAGCAGGCGTCGCAGCAGCCATTTTCTACCAAAAGAATCATCCAATCATCCTCCCGAATCGCATGCCCATCCTTTACAAGGCCATCTTTACTGGCCTGTAACTCAACGAACAGCTGGATACGAAGCTTCAGGAGTAGTGGCAAAGTATCTGAGCAAGTTCTTCAGGCAAACGCAAATTCTAGTAGGCCTATCCGAGTTCGAACGTTTTATCCTAGCCCTAGCCGTCATACCTAACAACAATATCCTCCACAGCACATTATCAAGCAAAGAAATCCGGGTTCAGACTTTCCCACGTCATCGTCATTACCGCCCTTTCCTTCGGAGCTGGAGCATACGCAGTCATGTCCACAATCGGCAACACCCTCCTTCCAAAGCTCACCGATGCTGAGTCCACCACCGCCTTCAAACCGGAACACGAGCATCAAATTGAAGTTGAAGAATACATCACCAACCACCCCCTAGTAAAGTCCCTCCGCGCCAACCCAGCTTTCTCCGAGTCTAGACCCCATCTCCGATTCAGTGATGCCTACCGAACTACTAGTTTGACTGCTGGAGTTCTCTCTGGTCCTGGGAGGATTGTGGTGCCACCGATAGTCTTCCTTGACGAGGAGGCGAAGACTATGGTCATGGTGTGTTACTTGGGGGATCTTGTATGTGGGTATCCTGGGTTTGTGCATGGTGGATTATTGGCTACGCTGTTGGATGAGGGGCTGGGGAGATGCACTTTCACTGCTTTACCAAATAAGGTGGGCATGACTGCGAATCTGAACATCAATTATCGGGCTCCAACCAAGGCGGGACAGTATATCGTCATGAAGGCTCAGGTGACGAAGGCTGAAGGTAGGAAGGCTTGGGCAGACGGTCGTCTTGAGACGCTGCCAAGGGCTGAGGGGGAGAAACCAGTTGTTTTGGTTGAGGGAAGTGGGCTGTTTGTGGAACCAAGACAAGTGAAGGCAAGCATAAAATTCAGTTCCTAGGTACATGCTCTGTGGCTGACTTTTAATCATAGCTGGTGAGCCTAGTGACGGGGCCTATTACGGCGTAGAGAGCCAGCGAGAGTGCAGCTCAGTCAGAAACACAGTACCACAGCTATTTGATATGGCATTTAAGTTTTGCGGCCGGGGTCTCTGATTTCGTTTGTTGATACCATTTCTATAGACATCATACATAGACATACATACCCCTAATGTGGCCGGAAGCATACTTGTATACTTAAACCAGACTAGTATACTTACATTCCCATATAACAAGATTATAACCAGACTAAAGATTATACATCGTGGCACATGAATGATAAGAATATGCATGGCATACTTACAGTCGGACGAACTATTTCCTTCAATTGGACATTCCATGTGTCATTTCTTCTCGTGCTGTACAATATTTTTGAGTATCACCTTGCAGGCGTCGGATTTCAAATCTCACAGATGTGCACCACACGATGGTTAAAACTGAACATTGTGAATACTTGCTTTTGCAATTGCAGCATGAGAGAGGCGAATGGATCGGATAGCGCTCAATGGGAGCTACAGATCTTGCTTGTAGTTGTTACATAACAATCTAGGTAATCCAACGCACGTGAGTAGCATCTCACGTCCTCACCTTCTAATTCCTGACTAAGCGTACGGTTGGCCAGATGAAGGCTATAGCACTTCAATATCCTTCCATATCGTAGCCAGTCTCGCTCTTCGCCGAGAGATTCTCGATCTCTAGATATCTAAGGCCTCTTGTTTTTGCACCCAGTCTCAAGGTTCTGCTGCTTTCTTGCCAGAATTTTTCCAATATAGAAATATCATTTTCGCTTGGTTTCCATGGATAATTCGTTTCAAAATCAGTCTTATTCAGGCTGTTTATATCGAACCATAGGTCCTGCAGGGTGTCCACTAATACACATACCTCAACAAAGACAAGATATGATATTGATAATCGACATCTCTATTGTCTTGTGCGAAAACCTCATCCTGACCGTCATGCTTTATTACTACATATGGCTTATTAGATCGGCATTAGCCAAATCGTGAGCTGCTACGCATTCCAGACTTATTCGATACACAAAATATTGGAATTCTAAAGGGATTTAATATTTCTACTTCTGAGTGTGTATGGCCTAATATTATACTACAATATATTACACTTCAAGAGATTGGCGGCGGGGGCTTGATATTAGGAGATTGGGGGCATTAAGAGATCGGGGGGGGGCTTGATATTAGGAAAGATCCCACTTTTCGAGGTTGGTCAGCGATCTCCAGGGTCGAAGAATGTGTATGTGACGCCATTGAAGGCAACTTTTGGAGGGATGGGTTCGCAGAAACGGGTTTGGGAGGAGGAGGAAGAGGATGAGATGTTGTACGAGAATGGTGGTAAGGAGGTGCTCCCCTACTCTCCCCCTCACCCCAGGGGCGGGGCTGATTCTAAGAGTTTGGGGTCCATACCCTTTTTGTTGTTATTATGCCCAACAAGTTTCATCATATTGAGATCAGGTCAGGTGAGTTTCCTGGCCCAAAAGGTCGTTGTACACTGGCAGTATCAAAGTATGAATCCTGACGTTCAGATGCATGGGCAGGCGCTTGATCATCCTGAACAATGATATTGGGAAGGCCAGCATGCTTCAGAACATAGGCAAAGGTTAGCACCTTCTGCATTCTTTTGATATTACATATGATCCGATGGTGGATCATAAACATCAACCCTTCAATTTTCTTAGCCTTGTTCTAGCTCCTCTTGACTCTTTACCAATTTGGACTGAAACGAGGCTTTCTGAGCTACCGGTAATAATGGCTTTGGTCAAGGCCCATTTCGAGTTGTAGTTTTTGAAGGAAGCCCGCCCCCAGAAACGTCTGGACTTTTGCAGCCATATTCACTGACAGGCTTTCTTGATTTCATTGTGGATGATCGCTTGTAGAGGTGTCCTTGATAGCGTTGTGGATAATTAATTGCATTTCCATCTCCGACGTTATGTCTTATGTAGTTCGCATTATTGTATCTGAATAACTCGAGCTCTACGGAGTACAGTAGCTCTTTTGAGTCAAGTAACTCACGTGGGTGAAGTATTATGACGCGAGATCTGTGCTACCGAGAGCTCCAAGTCACATCAACTGGTTGGGCAACCCATTTTGCAAATGTCCACCACGGCGCCCGTTAAACTATCGCTACCACTGGTAGGGAAACTGAAGTATCTGTTGACAAGGACACATATGGCTAACATATCATAAGGCATACCAACAAGACATATTCAGAGAAATCCAAGAGGAAGATGGTATTGTCATCATGGCCCGCGGGCTCGGGGTACCTCGCATCATCACGAACCTCCTCCATGTCTACGATGCAGCAGGAGATAATTTAGTCCTAATCATTGGGGCGGACGAAAGAGAAAATAAATGGATCGGAGATAGTATGTTTGGGAGCCAACTCGATTTATAGGCCTGCCACTCAGCATAGAATTAGGTCTTGTGGAGCAAGCTGTCATCTCGAAAGGCACAAAGGCCAGAGGTCTGTCTATAGTGAACACAGATGCTATGACTGTTGGCACTAGGTAACCATCAAATCCCACCTCTGGGGAATGTTGAATCACTCACATGATCTAGAAAGAAGCTTTATGCCAGAGGAGGAATTTTCTCAATCACCTCGAGGATATTAGTGGTGGATATGTTGACGAGTGGGTTCAACCTCTTCCTTTCCTTGACTTATGTTAGCACTGGTCTTGACACTGTGAAGGCTTGATAAATCCAGAAATCATCACAGGTTTGGTTGTCTTACACGCTGAACGGTTGGTCGGATCCCCAGGTCTCACTTACTCAGAGGGCTGAACGGCACCTTGCAGAGTCATTGCAACATCCCTTGAAGCTTTCATCATACGAATATTCAGACAAAAAAACAAGGATGGTTTCATCAAAGCCTTCTCTGATAGCCCCGAGCCTTTCGCCACAGGATTTTCCCCGCTGGCTACGATGATGCGTAACCTATTCGTGCAGCGGAGTATGCTCTGGCCGCGCTTTGATATTACCGTTTCCAAGTCTCTTGAGGGCAAGAAACCAGAGGTAGTAGAGCTTGAAGTAGGAATGACAGAGTCCATGAGAGAGATTCAAACCGCAATCCTGGAGTGTATTGAGGCTTCAATATCTGAACTTAGGAAAACGAACTCACAACATCTGGAACTGGATGACTGGACTGTGGATAGCGCATTGCACAAGAGCTTTGATGTTATAATCAGGAGGCAGTTGGACCCTGTGTGGCATAGAGTCGGCTATAAAACCAGGCAAATTGTTTCTGATTTAACGCAATTCAGAGAACTCTTACAGTAGGTCTCCGGCCATATATGTGAGCTATGCTCGTCTAATTGGTTAATGATAGCTCTCTCTTGTCAGAAGATTGTGTTGATTTCAACAGAGGTCTGGAAAATATTCTGGCCACCAATACACCAAAGCCAGGTACAACACGCCAAACTCAGGCACCATGGCTTTTTCTCGACGCTGCGCATACCATATTCACTGTGGCAAAGCGACGTGTATACACAGGGGATATAGGGAAAGGAAAAGAAGATGCAGCTGATGGGATACCTGCCGGCCTAGTTCCACGTTTGGAGGAACAGCCGAAGTGGGCTGTGTTGACAGAAGCGCTTCAAGAAATTGAGCGTGATCTTTATGTCAACTCTATGCCGATGGATACAACTAATGGAGTCACGTTGATAATGTGTAGTGATGAAGCAACATGCAGACAATTAAGGGAGTACCTCCAACACATGAATGAGCAGTTATCCAACGAAAGGTACGATAGTGATGAGGAGAAGTCTCAGGACGAGGGGAAAGCATCTGCGAGTATCATGCTCAGGAGGAAACTGCGGTCATATCTCTACTGGAAGAAAGACTCTAAGAAGGCTTTTGCTACACTGTTTAGTGAACAGGACAAGCAGCTTGGTCCTGCAGAGAAGCGAGGACTAGAATTTCATTGCGGGCGGGCACCTCCGAACAAACGAAGACGTGTGCGTGGCGGGGCTTCTGCTGCAGCTGGCCCATCTCGAGCCAGTGGGGGGGCTATAGTCATCCCAGATGACGATTCTAACCATGTGGCACAATTAGCAACTAGTATACAACCTAACGAATTGGAGAAGTGTGTCAAGCAGGAGATTGTAGACGACCCTATGGAGAATATGGAGGATTACTATGAGTTGTTCGATTTGAAAGACTTGGTGGTGGTTCATCCTTATGATGGTGAAAATGATGAACATTTACTTGAGGAGCTAAGGCCCCGGTTTGTTATTATGTATGAACCAGAACCGGCATTTGTACGGAGAGTAGAGGTGAGAAAGTACGGAGGTATAGAAATTGAAAATACTAACGGTGAACATAGGTGTATAGGAGCTCCCACAATGAGCGGAATATACGGGTCTATTTCATGACCTATTGCGACTCGGTGGAAGAGCGTCGGTACCTCAGCGCAGTCCGCAAGGAGAAGGATGCCTTCACCAAGTTGATTCGCGAGAAAAGTGTAATTACCCCGTCGCCCCCTTAATATTAAGCATTCTAATTCACAATGTTCGACTGCAGACAATGGCGGTCACACTCACTACAGATGGCCATGGCGTCACAGACCCACAAGAGCAATTTCTTCGCACCGTTAATACTCGCATTGCTGGTGGTGGACGTCTTATAGCGACTGCTGATCCTCCTCGAGTCCTTGTTGATGTTCGGGAATTCCGCTCGTCTCTTCCATCCCTCATCCATGGTCGAAACATTGTCGTCGTACCGGTAATGCTTACAGTTGGAGATTACATCCTCACCCCTGACATTTGTGTCGAGCGTAAATCTATCAAAGATTTGATTTCCTCATTCAAAGATGGCCGGTTGTATAACCAATGCGAAGTCATGTTCAACCATTACAAATACCCCATGCTACTCATCGAATTCGACCAGAATAAGTCATTTAATCTCGAACCATTTGCAGATATGTCTGCTGGCTCTACCATCAATAATAACGACCTCCAGTCAAAACTTGTGCTTTTAACAATTGCGTTCCCAAAATTGAGGATTATATGGTCGAGTTCACCGTACCAAACCGCGGAGATTTTTGAAGAGTTGAAGAAGAATCTGGATGAACCGGATCCGGCAAAGGCAACCCAGGCAGGACTGGAAGAGGGCGAAGATGCAATGAATATATATAACCAAACGCCGCAGGACATGTTGAGAGCAGTACCAGGGATCACGATCAGGAATTATAAAGATATCATGGTGCAGATAGAAAACATGATGGAGCTCGCAAATCTAGAGGAGGCAGAGATCAATAAGATTGTGGGCAAGGAAGCAGGAAGACAGGTGCACAGGTTCTTCAATAAGGATATTTATGAGTGAAGGTCACAATGATGAGGTACATAATGGCAGTTTGGGGACGGTGAGAATGGCACAAAACTAATGAGCTTTGGGTTCCTTTAAATAAAGCACAGAATATATTTAATTCACCATGAAGCCGCTTTGGCTAAACTCCTTACATAGCTTTCCTAAACAATCCGTAAACTATATACTGTCAACTGCGTAAAGGTTCAGAAAATATCAAAGCTAAAACCAGAGCGCCCACCTGTAAATATGAAACCAACCAACCTTCTACCCTACTGAACAAATGAAACAGAAGTATAGATATATTAACAAGTCAAAGAGCCATCTGGCAATTTCAGTAAAAACTACCGGGAGGGCGGCTAAGCAGACGTTCTTCCTTCACACCAAGTCCACACCACCCCCACTGGTGAGCAACCGAAATGGTGTCTGTCGGTATGGGATTTTGTACGGTATTCCGCAGCATGGCTATCGCCCCATCTTCTTCTCCAACGTTTCTACCCGCTTTCGGAAACCCTTCACCATCTCTCCTAATCTCTTGATCTTCAGAAATTCCGTCTCCAACTCGTCACATTGCCGTAGGATGTCTTTTAGGGTTTCAATTTCAACCGTAGCCCGATCCACCACATGGCTCGACCGGCGGTGGGTAGCTTGTGTTGATGTACGGGTCTGCTCGCTGAGCTGCGATGTGGCATCCCTTTAGCACCTATTATTCTACAATATGTACAAAGACATGCATGCATATAACATACCGCCTGCACACGCGCAGTGATTGCAGCCATTAGCCCGTCGAAATGCATGCTCAGTGCTGTGAGTGCATTGGAGTCGAGAGATAGCCCGCCTGCATTCGATGAGCTTGGGGAGGATGTTGCTGGGGAGATTCCGAGGGAGCGTTGGGTTTGGCGAAGGAATTGGAGGTCAGAGGGGGAGATGTTTTGCATGTGGTGAGGTAAAGTGTGAGGGTGGTGGTTGGAGGAGGAGGAGGAGGAGGGGGAGGGGGAGGTGGTTGATGGTGGAGGTGGTGGGTATTGATGCGGATGGTGAGGTGGCGGTGGATGCCGGGCGGACATTATTTGCAGGAGAGGGCGTGGGGAGGAGCCGGTACTAATTCCGGGGTGGTGAGGGGATCGGAGGATCAAAGCTCGAAGCTGTTGTGCCTTGGTGGGCAAGATTCCCGGGGGTCGAGGTGGGTTTCACATGTGCATGTCTATGTTGCCGGAATATCGACGGAGAGGGGCGAGAGAAGGGTGGTGAGGGCTGAGCTGGTCTTCCGTGAGGAAGCTTTGCTTGCAGCGCACTGGCGAGTGGGGATGGTATATACTCTGTAGCTGCTGTTTGGTTTATTCTGGATGCATGGGTATGAGTATGTATGTATGCAATGATGCAGGTACAGAATACGAATCACATCAAGCAGAAGCAGGTGGGTGGCTTGGGTCATGTCGTGCATAGCGGCACAACGTAACGAAACCTTCATTTCAAGCGTTTCACTGCGACGGCACCAGTGCTGATCTTCCGTCAAAATGTCAGATGACCAATACTGCAGCGTCCCACCCATGATATTGAATCAGTGGGCATGAGCATTTGACACCTTGATATGAATCCCCCACCCCCCGCCAGTTATCCAAAGGCCTCGGCCACGATATACCAGTAGGAGGCTTCGTGGTGACATTCCCAGCGTCGAGTATTGAGAATAGGAGGACATATAGGTACCCGCCCACAAATGTTCAACATGTAGCCGATATTTAAGAATCAGTTTATACCCATCTGCAATTGCATATATGTTCATACAATGCAAGATTGAACCAGGGAGACCCATAGCTCATCGCCACACCTCGGGGCGAATTATGCGGGCAGTAAAATTCGGACGAAACGTTCCCGAGGTAAATAGGACAAGACCAGATTAGAGGGATTTAGGGAGAGGTTACCGTATGGCAAGCACAGATCACTATAATCGAATATTCATTGCCCCTACGGCACGCTAGCTGTAACACACTCTGTAGTGTAAGGAAGATTTTGATCGTAAGAAGCGTATCTCAAAGTTCAATGAACTGCGATAACTGACATGATGTAGAAGAGGGTTAGTCTGGAGGTTTACGTAGACCTCAAGGTTAGGCTATTTTTATTTACTAACAAATGGTTGCTATGGTAACTTCGGAAGTTGTCGGGTTACCATGGCAACTTAACAAGAAAGTTAACAATATATACAAACAGTACTAGTAGTAGCTAAACCGTATTATGTATATATATACTGTATCTATATATTTCAGTTTCTACATCCCACTCAAATTCTGGATTTACACAGCAGTCCCCTTTAACCTGACTTCCTATGACTTTATTTCATAAGCTCTTCGAAATGGATTTCCGCAGGGGGTACGTATATTTTGGGTTATTATTTTATTTTTTTGGTTTTTGCCTATCGCATTCTATTTTTTGGTTAATATTATTGGTTTGTTTGCTGGTGTGGTGATAATTTCGCTTGCATTTTGGGGATATTTATTTGTTAGTGCGGTCATATGTAAGTATGCAATGTTACATAGCTTAGTATTATCAGCTCTAAAATAGGTTCTAATAGCAAATGTATTTTATACCAGCTATATAGTAATTTGTTTTGCCGACTGTTGCTCTTCTTTTCTACTTGAATATAGCTTCTTTGAGTGCATTTGTCCCTATGTTGCTGTATAGTCTGGTTCAGAAACGCAATTGTACAATTTTGCTGGCCACTGAGCAGGCAGGACGGGGCCAAGCCCTTGCCTGGTTGGCCAGATCCACATCCATATGCCATGCCCAGCCTGCATGCAGCCCACCCTGGTTTTATGCGTCCCGGACACTTTCTGAACTACTTAGACTGTATGTTCTGGGCCGCCCGCGGCAATTCATTTAATTACTGAATTTGGTACATAACGAACTTGAATTTCTAACAATATACGTATCTAACTAGACCTATATTAAATATATACAACTAGGCTATCATTGATCCCGGCGCAGGCGGTATCGGTCAGAAGCTAGCCTGGGAGCAGTGGGAAGTGTAATAGCTTCATCTAGCTCTAGGTCAATTGGGATCACCGTTATCATCATCAGACTCTTGAGCTTGTAAAATCCATTGCTTATGTTCATCATAGCGAGTATCATCAAATCGTAAGCGATGTGAAGTATCACGCAAGTACTGATGAAAGGCCTCTTGTGTTTCATTGGTAAAAGATTCCATAGGTTGGAGGTCTAGAACTCTAGTGGGTGCACGGGAGCTTGAAGCTTGACTTGCGGACATATTGAAAATGAATGGTAGAGTCGAAAGGTAAATAAATTGGTAGAATACCAACAGCAGGTGTTGTGATATATTGATACTGCGGAATGAATAAATCTCACAATATTTGGATTTCTGCTTGGATTTAAACTGTGAATACGGTGCTTCACATCACCAAACTGCGCACCCCAGATTAATATCTTGTGTCGGACCTATTATCTCACATAAGATCTATCGGGAATTTCACATAAGCGCTATCGGTAGTCTGGCTTGCACTATCGGATATCTCAAATAAGATCTATCGGGCATCTCACATCAGATTATTTACCAAATTCAGTAATTAAACGAATTGCCCGCGGAAGGCATAGTGGGTATGCTGTAGGAAAGGGACAATACACACAGAATAACCGTCTTCTTCCTTTATGCTCGTATCGGATCGATACACCATTATCATACTGTGCTGCGCCTCTCTCCATCTTTGGTTTCTAGATATGCCGCCCGCGGTATATAAGTAGTATCTGCTAGGCTAACAAGCTCTTTTGTTCTGCGCCTCCGTACTAGCAGGTTTAGTACCAATGTGTTAAAAATCTACAGCGAGATGAATGAGCGTATGCGCAACGGACGGATGGTTGGATTGGACTGGATTGTACTGATCTATCAAATACAGACAGGACTTTTGAGCGGTTTATATAACGTAACAAGAAGAGACTTCGTCAGAAGCAATAGATTGATGCGACGTAAGTAACCTCGTGTAAACAAAGCATATATATTTCAACATAACTTCCAACACAATGAACTGTAGTACGAGATCATATGGTCGACACTAGATTATAAGAGGTAGTGACTATGCTAGCAAGTTTAGTGCCAATTTACTGTGGTGGGAGACAAGTAAGTAGTCTAGTTGGTACAAGGCGATAAACTTATCTAATAATTAAATGAAACAATGAAGGTTCTGACATGCTGAGCCAGTCATTGAACAAATTGTGGAGTTTCGTTTTGAGACATAATTAAGCGCTCCACCTTAACTGGCGTGTATTTCTATATCAGGCGTATCTGACATGCACTTACCTAGCCTTCCACGTGTTATTAATTTGGACATGCATAATAATATTGTGCTATTGTACTCTATAATACGATTCATGCCTGTCTAGCTTTGGCTTGTCTCACCAGCTGATCTTCCCTTGCTAGGTCTTTGAAAACAAGCACCATCTCAAACTGAAGCTGCCTCGTACTCTCATCTCTCTTCCTCTTCATTTTCTACGTTCAACAGGTCTTTTATTCGCAGTACATTCGTCTCCGTGTTTTGATTGATTGACTACGAATTTTCCCTACGGTTCAGCAGGACCTGAACAACAGCGAGCAAGGCCCCTTTCTAATCGGCTACTGCGTTGATCGCCTTCATTTCTTTCAGTTGTTAGAGAAGGAGTGCTTCTATTGAGAATTACTAAATACTAAAAGGATGAGTGGGTTTGGAGGGCAATCCGAGAGGTCTAGATGGCCGCCCCTCGCAAAGATGATGATGTCGGCCGAGGTGGTAACAGAAGCTCCAAAGCCGCTCACTCCTAAGCAGAAGTTCGATCGCTGGTACGTTTCCCTCGAAGGCGCATCTTTATTATGTATGTACTTAAATTATCCTGTCGGAAATAGGATGGTCAACGAAGGTTATCGACGAATGTATGAAGTGTGCTAGCAAAATATAATTGTGTAATGGATAAAAAAGTACTGAGTTCAGCATAGATTTGTCGGCGTTTTCGTCCTCCTTCATCTGTTCGTCTTCGGGTTCGCCTTCATACATTATACGTTAAAGGTACGGGATAGCCATTCAATTCCTTCATCCTGCACCCGAAGTACTTACATCTACAGGATAATTTGGTAAACGCACGTGCAACCTTTGGGATTACTTTGCCAATTGCCCGCTCAGCAGCGCTGGTCCTTCATGTCGATGTTGCACTTGTCTTGCTACGTTGGTGGCCCGCTCAGGCTTCATTTCTGTCTCTTGGCTGACTCGAAATGTAGCGGTATGCCGAACTCTCATCTCTATGGCACGACAGACACCTCTCAACGGCATAATTCAATTCGGTATGTTTATTATGGGACTTCAAAGCTATAAAATGCTAACTATAGTGATTTTATAGACAAGAATATCACATTCCATAAATGTATATAATATGTTCTGTGGAAATCTGAAGAGAGCAGTAGCTAACGAGAATGCAGTAACTGCTTGGTCTATCGTATTCTTCTCATGGCTACATACCATAGCCCACTGGAATAACTTTGCACAACTTGCCATCAAGCAAAAGCTGGGTTTTGTGGGATGGCTTATGGCAAACTTTGTTTCTGGTCCAGGGTGGACTGGTTATATTATGCTTATCTGCTTAATGGCCATGGTTTTGACGGCGGTTGAGAAGCCCCGTAGAGCGAATTTCGAACGTTTCTGGTAAGTAGAACGCTTACCCCTACAGGTGTCAGGATTTAAGATTGACTCGATAAAGGTACACTCACCACCTCTTTCTGATCTTCTTCTTTTTTTGGTCCTTCCACGGAGCGTTCTGCATGATTAAACCGGATAGGCCGCCTTATTGCGACGGAATTGGTGTTTTCTGGAAATTCTGGATGGTTGGCGGATTGATTTATCTTGTCGAGCGTACGATGCGCGAAATTCGTGGAAAGCACAAGACATACATCAGCAAGGTTATCGAGCACCCAAGTAATGTTGTTGAGATTCAAATCAAGAAAGATCACACCAAGCCCAGGGCTGGACAGGTACGTGGCTCCATGAGCTCGTTAAATGTCACATTCTCACATTGTGTTGTATAGTACATCTTCTTCTGCTGTCCCGAGGTATCGATTTGGCAGTACCATCCTTTCACCCTCACAAGTGCGCCGGAAGAGGATTATATTTCGGTACACATACGTTGTGTAGGAGATTTTACCAAGGCTTTGGGGAAAACATTGGGTTGCAATTTCGACAAGAAAGGAGGCAAAGACGAGAAGAAGAAAGCTAGAGAGTCTAGAGTCATTGGTGTTGATTCTAGAACTCGTGATGACGTGGATCCTGCCCTGAGAAGGGTTCTGCCTCGCGGTATGTGGCTGCTTGTTACCCCCCAGGACTACCTAAATCTAACATATGATAATAGTTTACATTGATGGGCCATTTGGAAGCGCTTCTGAGGATGTTTTTAATTTCGAGTGCTCTGTTCTGGTTGGTGCAGGTATCGGTGTTACACCGTTTGCATCCATCCTGAAAAGTATTTGGTATCGTGCAAATTATCCACAAAAGAAAACACGTCTTTCCAAGGTTTACTTCTTTTGGATTTGGTAGGCCATCCACATCCACCTTCGAGCGTGTACTAATGGATAACAGCCGCGATTTTGGTTCTTTCGAATGGTTTAGGTCGCTCCTGCTTGCTATTGAAGCACAGGACATTTCGCACTTGATTGAAATCCATACTTACCTCACCGCAAAGATTAAGTCGGATGACGCGACCAACATTATGATTAACGACGCAAATGCTGAGAAAGATACAATCACTGGTCTACGCGCTCCAACAAATTTTGGTAGGCCAAATTGGGATACTATCTTCAAAGCGATCCGCATGATCCACGCCCCGGCAGAGGTGGGAGTCTGTAAGTTTTTAGTCGCCTCATGTGTAGATTTAGTGCTTTTCTAACCGTGGTTCTTCCTTCTAGTCTTTTGTGGCCCCAAGGCGCTTGGGTCCACCTTGCACAACAAATGCAACCAATACTCCGAACCAGGGTTTTCTTTCGTATGGTACGTATATGAATGTTTAGCTACTTTATTTATTGATACTAACGATGTAGAAACTTCAGGGGTAAGGAGAATTTCTAATAAGATACCTTTTTTTAATCGATAAAGCCATGGGCACTGCATCATGGGAATCTTGTCTGTTTTTCGTAGATATATGCAGTTTTCTGGAATACTAGCATTTATTCATCTATGATGTTTGTACTGTACTGTAGTTGTTACGTAAGCTAAGAAGATACAGTTGATGTGGCTTGTGAATTTACCCTGAGTTTACATAGGTCAGAATCACCTGACATAACGTCGCGACTTGGCTGAAGCGTGTCCTTAACAACCACGAAGAAATTATCTACTGCCTATAAACTCTGTCCATAAATCTTCAACGCCAACAAGCTGCAATGTACTAGGATATCACAGGCTTTGTCACGTATACACTGGTTGTGCAAGCAAGTTTCGTACGATCAATTATGCGGTTGGTATCTTTAGTAGCCAGTCTGGTCGTGATCGCTCAATTTCCTCAGAATATAGTCGCAGCACCTGCTGTCACTGTTGGGCTTAAACCTTCATGGGGCGCGGCCCCATTTCTGCTGGAATTACTGTAAGCTTTAACTCTGGAAGATTATGTTACAGCGACACTAACGAAGTATCGGGTGCATAGAGAAACTGCAGCCGAGGAGGAGAAAGACTCCTACTTCCCACTGCTAGATAAAATAGCTACCGGGGAATTCGAAAAACAAACGACGGATGAAGCACTTTATTCAAGATTCCTGCAGGTTGCTCAGCAGGAAGGATTCTTGACAGATACGGTGACATTGTCATCTTTCAATCTCGCCCTATCGATGAATTCTGTAGCTCCACGAATAGAGGCGCATTACAGGTACTATGAAGATACCCTGGAACCTGTCATGGGCGTTTCGTATAAACCTCGATGTAGAGTTTGGCTGCAATGGAGCCAAAAGCAACATTGTGCAAAATCGATTGAAAGTATGATATCAACATGGGAACGATTTCCAAAGTTTGTGGTCCCAAGTTGCCCTCTTATGGGAAGTTGTCTGACTCGCAATCAAAGTGACCGCACAGAACTTGCATTCGATAGAGTGCTAAAGACAAAGCCAGATGTACCTGCAGCAATTCTTCACGCAGACATTGAGGACCCAGATTTCTTACATTTTCATAGCATCCTTACAGATTTTGCTAAGCGAGGTGTTCTCTCTTACAGAGTCCGGTACAGAGCGCCCAAGAATCCTGTTAAACGGCAAGTGCTACTTGGGGGATATGGCGCGGAACTGGCCCTAAAAAAAACCGATTACAAGGTCATGGATGATCGGGAGGTTCAAAATCAAAATGCCTCCAATGAAGAGCCTGTGAAGCAGGAAGGCCTCGCTGATGATGAGGAAATATCTGATATTAAGCCTCTGCATCCTAAGGACGTTACCTCCCTTGGAATAAAAGCAGCCAGCTTTATCATGAGTAGTGATTATAAACTTGACAGTTTGCTCCGCCTTGTTCAGGACTTACCAAAGCACTCCTCAGCATTGAGCACTACAGAGATCAACTCCGCCCTTGCGGATGAACTTATTGAAAACCGAGATATATTCCTGAACCCTGGTGCCAATGCAATCTGGGTAAACGGTCTTCAGCTAGAGGACTCAGAAATAAACGCATTTGCGTTACTAAGTACCCTACGGAGAGAACGACGATTTATCAAGAAGTTCGAAACACTGGGGTTAACGAAGACGCAAGCCATTGAACTGCTGAGCCACAAAGTCATAAGAGAGGCTAGGCAAAACGAACTGCCCTTGAGATTTGATTATCGTGATGACATTGAGGGCGGTAGTGTCATTATATGGCTTAACGATCTTGAAAATGATGAGAGATACAAAGGGTGGTCCACAGATCCAAAGATTGTAAGTGAAGAGCATCATATCACTTGTTAACCCTTTGATATTGATATTTTTTGATAGCTTCTACGACGAGTATACCCTGGCCAATTACACCAACTGAAGCGGAACATTCATAACCTTGTATTACCCCTAGACTTGACATCGCTAGAAGATGTATCCCTTCTCACGGAACACCTAATGATGTTCGTGGAGAGAGGCATTGCCTTGAGGTTTGGGATTGTACCGGTGATAAAGAGTGAACAATGTTGGCTCCCCTATTCAATATAATCAATAGTTTACTGACGACAGAACTAGCTATGGAGCAAGCAAAGCTGTTCTATTACCTTTTCGATACATATGGACTTGAACCGGCCTTGAAGTACCTAGAGAAGGTAATTCTCTTGTACATACCTCTCTGTTTTCGGACTAACATATTTCCTCCAAGTCTCTGGAACAAGAAAAGTTGTCGAAGCCGAACAAGAAGATTTTTGACGCTGTTTGCAAAGAATCTTCACTCAAACCTGGAAAGACTGCTAATTCTCTAGAAGACGCCTTAGTGTCTGAGCATGTGAAGAAGATGGCAGAGGATGCAATTAAGTGGAGCAAGCGCCTTGGGATTACAGATATACCGCAAGTGTTCATCAATGGTCTAGCCGTCCCCCGCACAGAGGTAAATACTCCGGTTTGTCTATAGAGGCTCTCATATATTAACTCTTTTAAATAGGATTGGATGCAACAAATGAGTGGAAGGCTGTCAACAGATGTCATGTACTTACAGCGTAAAGTACATGAAGGGGTAGCCTTTCAAGGGCCAACCTCAGATGTGACCCTTCTCGATCACATGTTGCTTATTGGTGCCAAACGTAGCCGAAATGTTCACATATTCCCCGAGGATGAGGTCACCGTGAATCTTGTGGATATCGCAGAACTGGCCAAAGCTCACGCTCTAGTATATGAGAAACTCCCCGCTTTAGCGACCGAGCAGCCTGATAAACTAATAGATACAACGGTGTGGGTGGTGGGTGATTTTGATGAAAAAGATGGTTATGAACTGCTACGAGCAGTGGCTGAGGCTCAAAAAAAAGCAGTTGGAATCAGCATTATTTTGATCAATAATCCTGAGCTTGTATCAGAGAGGCCAGCCTTCTCGACTTTACTCTACCAGCTCAATGTGAAAGGACTCATCAAAACTAGCGAGCAACTTTTCCAATTGTTAAAAGAGGCTCCTCCTAACAGGAGTCATGTTGAATATCCTAGTATTGAGTTATTGACCGAGGTAGATGAATACCATGACGTGAAATCAAAAACATGGTTTTTCAATGAACATATTGAGGCAGGGAAGTTCTGGAGATCCTGTCAGGAGCTGCTCCAAAAGGCCGGATTCAAACCTGGACAGAGAGGCCTTGTCGTCAATGGGCGGGTGAGTACGAAAATGGCGTGGGTCCCAAGTCCTCAAGAGGCTGATGCACTTTTCTACAGGTCGTGGGTCCTATACCTGCAAAGGACGATTTCAGTGCGGCTGATGTCAAGCAGCTGTTTATGTATGAATGGGAAAAAAGGATAATGCCAGTCCTCGAGGCTGCTGATGACTTAGGGGCTTTAGATAACCTCAGCAGGTATGTATAGTTCGCAAACCGAACGCAAGTTCTCCAATTAATGCTCTAGTAGCACCAATGCGGCAATCCTTACCAACTTGGTTGCTTTGACCACCATCCCTGAAGGTTCTCAGGAGCTTTTTGTCGACCCGCCTTCTATGCGTCTAAATTTATACGATCAATGGAGGGCTGAGCATAGTGCGATTGTCACTGGAGACAAGCACACTGCTATCTTCCACATCGTTGCCTCTATTGATCCTACTAGTGAGTTGGCGCAAAGATACGTACCCATACTAAAGGTAACTATTTGTCTACATACCAGTGCTGGCATAGTATGCTAATACCACGCTAGGTCCTGTCTGAAATGGATGGTGTATACCTGAGGTTATTCCTTAATCCTGAAAGGGTGCTCAATGACCTTACTGTTAAACGGTTTTACCGCTATGTGCTGGACTCAAAGCCTAGGTTCGGCGCTGAAGGGTATGTTTACTTGACGCGCATATTATCAATCATATATCGATGTTCACTAATTCCTTCTTAGGCAACTTATATATCCAAAGGCCGACTTCCATAAGATGCCTGTGGACGCCTTGCTGACTCTGGGTTTGGACGTTCCACCGTCGTGGCTTGTGACACCAAAGGTCTGTGTTTTCGACCCTGACAATATCCAGCTGTCATCACTGAGGGGCCGCTTTCGAGGAGAAAACCTAGAGGCTATCTATGAACTTCGTAGTATCCTCATCCAGGGGCATTCCCGTGATATCACAATTGGCGGCCCACCCAAAGGAGCACAGCTTGTACTCGGCAACGGAAGAGATCCACACTTTGCAGACACCATTGTTATGGCGAATGTGGGTTATTTTCAGTTCAAGGCTAACCCGGGAATGTGGAAGCTTTCGTTGAAGGATGGAAATTCGGCAACGATTTTTAATATTGACGACGCTGGGACAAGGGGATATAACAATAAAAATCATGATGGGAACCCCCAGCTGGCAGTTGTTACTTTTCAGGGAGCTACTATATTTCCTAGATTGTCTCGAAAGGCCGGTATGGAAGCCGCGGATGTTCTCGCAGAACCTGCTAAACTAAAGGACACTTTATATTACGTTAAGGAGGGCTTACGGAAGACCGATGAAGTGCTACAGGTCATTGGTATTCTTAAACCCCCCAAAAACCAGGTCATTGAGAAGAAACAGGCGGATATCAACATCTTCTCAGTCGCCAGTGGTCATCTTTATGAGCGCTTCTTGAATATAATGATTCTCAGCGTCATGAAACATACCGACCATACTGTCAAATTCTGGTTTATTGATAATTTTCTCTCCCCATCATTCAAGGACTTCATACCGCACATGGCCAAAGAGTACAGTTTTGAGTACGAGCTTATCACTTACAAGTGGCCTCACTGGTTAAGAGGTCAGAAGGAAAAACAACGAGAGATCTGGGGTTATAAAATATTGTTCTTGGATGTTTTATTCCCACTGGATCTTGACAAAGTTATTTTTGTTGATGCAGACCAAATTGTTCGAACAGATTTGAAGGAGCTGGTTGACCTTGACCTTCAGGGCGCCCCTTATGCTTTCACCCCCATGTGTGACTCCCGAAAGGAGATTGAGGGATTTAGATTCTGGAAGCAGGGTTACTGGAAGAACTTTCTTAGAGGTCTTCCATACCACATCAGGTGAGAGCACTGGAATCCTAGTATATGAGTTTCTGGCTCGTGTTAACGAAAATCTTAGTGCCCTCTATGTCGTTGATCTGAAGAGGTTCCGACAAATCGCAGCCGGTGATCGTCTACGCCAGCAATACCATCAGCTCTCCGCAGATCCCGGCAGTTTGGCCAACCTTGATCAAGACCTGCCGAATCATATGCAGCAGTTTCTCCCTATATACTCACTTCCTCAGGACTGGTTATGGTGTGAGACTTGGTGCAGTGATGAAAGTCTCGCTACTGCCAAGACAATTGACCTTTGTAACAATCCAATGACGAAGGAGCCAAAGCTGGACAGGGCTAGAAGGCAGGTTCCTGAATGGACGCTATATGACAGCGAGGTTGCAACTCTTGCAAAGAGAGTGAGAAATGATGAAGAAAGTGTTCATCACCTGGCAGATTCGGGTGCAGAAAAATCCAAAGCGGAGACACCTGCAGTTGAGGACAACGACGTGAAGGATGAGCTGTGAGATTCGTGATGATAGATGGTTTTTGCAAATTATTATATAGCATAATGAGATTGATACCATATTTGGTCTGCTTAGAAAAATACTACCTCCTACCCTTATTATATTCGTGTTCGTTATTATGATTACCCTCAACTGGATATCCCAATTAGTAATACCTCAGAGCTTTTGCCAAGATTTCCGGCACGTGTAGGTGGGTAGCAGCAAAGCGAGTTCAGATACCCCACCACCCCAGCATCCTCTCTCTAGATTACAACTTCATCATTATGGCGGACAAGGAATTACAACTCATTTACCAAGGCCTCAAACGAAGCTTCACATCCCGAGACTACCAGTCCGCCTCACAACAGCTCACTGCGGCCAAGATAGCTCTCCTCCAACGCAATGCCCTCATCCCGACACCATTCACCCCGAGATCGATCCTCCTTACAGCACGAGAGATACTAGAGCTTGGTGCTCTCATCAATATTCATACTGAAGACGAGTCAGCGTTTAGTCGGTACTACAGCCAACTTCAACCATTCTATGACGACCAAACCATCACCCCACCTAGCCCGAACAAGAGCAAGGTCATTGGACTACATCTGTTACTGCTGTTGAGCAAGAATGATATCGCAGAGTTCCATACGGCATTGGAGACCCTGGAGGCGCCGGAGCAGGATCCTTATATTAAGTATCCAGTGATGCTCGAGAGGTGGTTGATGGAGGGGAGTTATGATAAGGTTTGGAATGCAACGAAGAGTTCGGAGGTGCCGTCAGAGGAGTATTCGATATTCACAAGGGTCAGTGATTCGTTGTCAAACAAATTATTTTCTAGCTCGGCATTCAAATGACATTACCTCAGATTCTTGTCAATACTATCCGCAATGAAATCGCCATGTGTTCTGAAAAGGCTTACCCATCCATTCCCATCCTCAACGGAATAAATTTGTTTTTCTTGAGCTCGGAAAGAGAGGTTGTTGAGTTCGCTACAGAGGTAAGCCCAAGCACAGCAAGGCCTCAAGAGCAGGCTGCTAATTCCCATATAGAAGGGCTGGCACATCCTAGACGGACGGATCTACTTCCCACAAGACGATGAGAACCGAGAAGTATTAGAGGCCGGGAGCATCATCGAGAACACAGTGGCATACGCCAAGGAGTTGGAGACCATTGTTTAAAACACCTATAGGATATCTTGCTAGCGGAAATGGTATGCTACATAGACCGGTTTACCTAATTAATATTCTTGATGTCCCAAGATGCATACTCTTCTATCATAGAAGCTACAGGATACCACAATGTCCGATATCACACGCGTAGTTCATGCTCTCATGTTCTTCAAAACTTGCCACCCCGCTGAGCATTCTCAGGTCTTCCCCACAGTTCACCAATCTGACCCAACTTTCATGCAACTTGCAATAACTGATCTGCCATCAGTACCTCGCTTGCCTAGCCCCCACACACCACCACCTAGGTTTATTTTTGCTCAACGACTTGCCCCCTCGTGCGTAGGTCCATTATCCGGAGATTATCATCGTATCATCCGTTAAAAGTGTAAAATAGTCCGGTCGAGCCATAATTGCTGTTACTCCTGCTCCATGGGTCTTCCTGTCCTTCCAAACCATTGCCTTAGTCTCCAGATCCTGTGCATAGAGGACGGAGTCATCCGCTCCGGCGAATACTCGCACGTCTTGGCCTGATCTGAATTGATAGTAATATTCATATTGCTTCTTTGAAAAATCAGGGTTCATAATGGCTACTCCCCCCCCCCCCCCCCCACAGCTGAGAAGGGTGCATGCAGTTAAGCTTGGGTCCATTGGGCTCCAGGTGAGGGCCAATAGAACTGTTTCTGGGTCAAAGAGGTCAAAGAGGGAAATCGTCCGTTTATTGGCAAGGCTTGGTGGGTCAACGCTCTGTAAGCAGTCGTGAGTTTGGGCGGTTGCGAGGTAGTCTGGATCGTGAGGAGAGAATTTGGCAATCGAGAATCGCATGGGTATCATAGCTATTGAGAAACTCTCTTGTTTATTGTCATAAGTAGAAGTGAGTAATACAGTGGGCGAGCGGCATAGTCCCCATAGAGATTCGAATTACCTGCTGACTTTCTGTATAGCCGCAGGCTCCCACTTTTAGTTCCTTTTTTTCGGTGTTATAGAGGTATGTGCCAATGATGGTGCTATGAGAATATATGCTGGCGGTTCTGCTGACGAGAGTGTGATTTGAGTTCCTCCTGAGGAGAGGCCATTGTTGCGGAGAACCAATGATAACAAAGATAACAAATGAAATTGGATCTTGCCAAGACCAACAGGGCCATGTGATAAGACTTTATGACGTACTGTAATTAGATCTCCCGATAAGGTTTATACAAATTCCCCAAAAGGTAATTCGTGACTGCAAGGACTCCGAATTCAAAAATGACGTCAACAGCTTGTAGGGCCTAATAGCATAGCATGTTCTTATGGGAATAACGAACGTCATTATCTTCTGCGGTCTTAGGTTATCATTCTGTTGGGTATGTTAGGTTTGCTGGTTGATAAGATTATATTTGTCCAAGTTGCATATAGCTTCTTATCATTTCTTTACTGCAGGCTCATTATGAGCGCGGTTTGCAAAAACCAAAGCTACCACAACCTCATTCACATAATTTTCTGAGCCTTATGTCTATCGTTCTGTCAGGCACATGCATTTGTTGCTTGACAAGGTTTTCATCCACCGCTCAAATTGCGTTGATGATAGCTTATTACTTCCCTGTTGAGTGGATTATGTTGGAGCTGATTATTTGGGGTGTTGTTGCTTTAGGGAAACAGTTGGGTTGCTATCATTTTTGTGGATTTCTTTGATAAGTTGTGTTCAACTAGTTGCTATATATAAATATTGTTCAATTTCGGTTTGGCCTATATCGACGTGTGTCGTGTTGCATTATCTGTGGTGAATCAGAACAGGACTCCGTAAATTTCCCGTCAGAGTTGTATTGCTCGATGATTTCTTGCTTCATGATGTACTCGTACGCTCCCCTTTAAGGGGATCATGACGAGCTAGCCAGACTGGGTTCAAGGTACGTACAAATTAATCTCCACCACCAGCAGAGAGCACGAAGATTAGCCCCATAACCCCGCATATCAGCTCATAAGCAAAACAAAACAAACCCTATGGCCCCAGCTCATTATGCCAGTGGAAAAATCTAAATGAAGCACCTTCATGAACGATATGCTTGTCATAATGATGTCACAATCTTCACCACTTTCAACTCCCAGAATCCAATTTTTCTTTTTCTTATAAATCATTCCCAGGATTTAGCTAAAGGTGCATGAATAAAGGGGTGCTTTTGTATCACCTAGGGCGTTATACTTCAGATTAGCGCCAGCCCTCTGCTGCTGCTGGACTCTCATCTTTTTGCAGCATGGGTCTGGTTGAAAATTCCAGAGAGCCCGGGATCTGTCCGGGGGACCAGGGGGTTAATTGTTCCGAGGGAACCTCAACGTTTCGGCGTGTTTTTTCCTCAAAATTTTCAAGAAGCTAGTTTCATTCGCTCGTCGATTTCGTCTCCATAAGATCCAGTTATAGAAGTGCCAGCGTGAAAGTGTTTACATCAAGAGTCGCATACTAAAAGCGATATACTGAGATTGTAAAGCCTATGGATCATGGCTTTTGTGCTAATAGCTCAAGGGTTAGTGTTTTCTCGATCTATTCAATCCTATCGGAGTTTGACTCCGCAGTATCGACGTATTCAGGCGAAATCTGGATATCAAGTGAAGGCTCTGCTGTCGCTGAGAACTTCTCTGCCTTACCAGACCCGGTGAAAAAGCCTACTGTTGTGGTTTTTTATTAGCACTTTCTCTGTAGAGCGAAGAAGGACAAACGATGCTAGGGTAGCTCTAGATATTTAATGTGATGGAATGTAAGAGCTACACCTATGATGCGAGAGGCGATTTTATGGAGGATCTGTAGAGGCATGGATTGGTGAATCGGAAGAGCAAGTCTTAAAGGCTAGGGCCTCGGAGGGGGAGGATAGAGACAGAAAGGGGTCTTCAGCGAGATGATAAGATGGGAGAGAATGGTATTGAGGATGTAGAGACACAGTTGTCTGTTGATAGGAGGACGTGAAGTGGTAAGTCAGAAGCGGAGGTTGCAACAGGCCTGCCCCCAAATCGGCCGTAGCTACGAGGGAACCAGGCTAAGCTAGTCACGGCAACGGAGCGGCCCGAGATGAGCCTTGGGTGGCCGAAAGATCATTCTAGCCCCGTCCAACATCCCCGTCCAAACATATGAAAGTGGGTACACAACCAGACTAGGGTACACTTGGGTCTCAAAAACCTTTCAAGCCAACAAGGCTATGGCATTCTCAAGTTTGAATTCTGCTTCCCAACGAATTGAATTCCTAACAGTCGCCAGTGATAGTCAGTCAGAAGTCATAGTCGAGACAAGTCCCAGATGTTATCTAGACCGGCATGCCACACTACTAGCATGGTAAAGTGCGCGCCACTCCACCAGTGCCGAATTCCCTTGCTGGCGTCTATACGTAGGCCCCAAGATATAATTTAAGAAGCAAATATCCACCCTGAATAATTGAATACTCGAATACGAAGCTCATTTGTATATTGCAAGAGCCTATATAAACTCAGTACTCAAGTAGGATACCCAGAATATCTGAACATTCACGTGCAAAGCTAACTTGTATAGTATGCAAAACACAGCAATGTCAACCAGCGATAGGTATATTTCTATACTTTACGAGATTTTCCCAAGACTCATTATTGAGCAGCTAGTGCAAGAGGTGGAGGGAGAGCCCGAGGCTCAAGAAGGGCAGGGCGAGATTCAAGAGGGACAGTCCAATATTCAGGAAAAGCAGTCCAATATTCAAGAAGAGCAGCACAATGTTCAAGAAGAGCAGCACAATGTTCAAGAAGAGCAGCCTAATGTTCTAGGGTTGCCTGATGTTCAAGGGTTGCCTAATATTCAAGAAGAGCAGCCTAATGTTCTAGGGTTGCCTGATGTTCAAGGGTTGCCTAATATTCAAGAATTGCAGTCCGATGTACAATTAGGGGAGCTTGATGTACAAGAATGGCAGCCTGACATACAAGAATGGCAGCCTGACGTACAAGAATGGCAGCCTGACGTACAAGAATGGCAGCCTGATGTACAAGAATGGCAGCCTGATGTACAAGAATGGCAGCCTGATGTACAAGAATGTACAAGAATGGCAGCCTGATGTACAAGAATGGCAGCCTGATGTACAAGAATGGCAGCCTGATGTACAAGAATGGCAGCCCGACGTACAAGAAGGGCAGCCCGATATTCAAGAAAGGCCAGCAGAAGATAATCCGAGGAGAAGAGTTGAAATATTGGATGAGAGACTCAACAGGCTGGTAGTAAGAATGGAAGTATTAGAAGGTACCCTGAATAGGATTACTGAGAAGTTGAATAGTACTTTGCCTGAGTGAGCTTTATTTATCAGTTCTATCTTTAGGTTTCACAGACTAATTCATACAGAAGATAACCGGCCTAGATACACTGGTCTGACGAATGTTGTTTAATAAGGTAATTGGTATAAGACAACATTTAAAATTTCTTTTCTCATTGGAACAGTATCAATATTGTGCTGTAGGCAGCCCAGAATTGGTCACAGTAAATGTAAATTAGGTTTTATTACCTACAATTGCCTTTGAGCTGGAAGTATCCACATCTATTGCATGAAGGAGAGGGCTGAGAGGGCTGAGAGGGCCTGAGAGGAGACAAAAGCACTTCGGGGGATGCCGGTACTATCCGCGAACCCTGGAACAGATGTTACTTATGACAGCATAATCAGATCTAGGAGTACTCTTACCTTTGCCTGCCAACACACCTTCATTATCTGCTGACCCCTGAGAGGAATGTTGGCTATGGAGGTGTACTCAGGTCTGGGAGTGCTCTTGCCTCAGCCTGGGAGATCGCTTCCTTATCGTTATTTGTGCCTGGGAAAATTGGTTCAATGAGTGCTCTTACCTATGCATGTCAAAATCATATACCCCAACCCCTGGAGAGAGGAAAAGCCTTTAAGAGATTGCGGAGCGAGTCGTGTTCCGTATTGAGGCGGCTGATTTTGTGCTTGACGGCGAATCTGTCTCAGAGAGATGTTAGCTATATTGGAAAAATTCGTTTTGGAAGCTGTGACTGTCGAAACTCTGAATCCTGGAAGATGTTAGCTTATGCCAGCAAAATTGGTTCTAGAAGTGTTCTTACCAATTCCTGTTGAAACCCATTCCTCGTCTGTTGAGCCCTAGGAGAGAGGAGGCAGCCTCCGAGGGAGAGAATGCCACGAGTAGAGAAAAGGCCTCGAGGAGCCGGAGAAAGAGCCGGGGAGATGAAACTGATGAAGGCAGAAAACTATGCATAGTCTTCTAGGAATATATTCATGGCAAGGCTATGGCAATGAGGTCTGAGTTCTGAGGGAAGACTCAAGTGACAAGTTCAGGCTCTATAATAAAATTGAGAAGTGGTAGTCTGGTAGTCTGGTCGTCTGGTTAGTAGTGTGGTTGGCAACAACAACCATCCGGCATTTAATTACAATGCCCACAGCCGGTTTTCTTGAACTCACGCATAACTATATGGGTTTGAATCACTAAACTAAAATATAAACAACATTATGTTTGCAGTCAGCACTGCAGGAAGCAAGAAATCATCGAGCAATACACCAGCAAGTCACCCCCAGCTCCAACACCATCTTCAAATTCCCCAGGCTCGATGCTCCATCATCTTAACACAAAATCCTAATAATTATAGTTCAATAGGGGAGGGCACCGTTAAGTGGATGCGTTGCCATTTCCAGGTTAGTTATTCCTCTAACTAATCTGAAATGAACCCACACAATAATAAATCCCACAATAGCAAATCTCAGTTGACCTTTGTAAAGTAATTCCCTAAGATCCAATTCAATGACTAACAAGGACTGCCTAAAATTAAAGCATAAGGTACCTCCGATTTCCAAGTTTAAAGGCCCAAAGAGGTGAATTGCAAGCCAATGTGTTGCATGAATATAATGGACTCGGTTTCCACTCAATTTGCCTTCATAACATACATATATATTGTTTTAGATACTCAATACTAGGATGCGGCCAAAGTATGGCGTTCTGACCATTCGGAACCCGACTAGATTTAAGGTACGTAAGCTAACATCCGCAACCGCCGGTGGAGAGATGTAACACCCAGTCCATGGGAAAATGAACAAACTCGAGTGAAAAACATCATTCCTGTGAAGAAAATTTAAAGCAAAACACCCTCATGAATGTTACTTGTCACGATGACCCCACTCCCGGGTCTGAGCTGGAGGTGAGAATGCCGCAGAGGAAATCCGAAGGAGAAAGCCTGCCCCGAAGGTTAGAGGATCAACTCAGAGAGGGGCAGGATCATGAAGAGTAGTCCACCAGATGCAGAAATCAAATCGATAGAATATGCCACAATGACCTCATAATATGAGGCAACCCGAGATGAGCCTTCATTATCACAATCATAGGATCATATACACGACATATCTCAAAAAAATCCGATGCCCGTCCAATCACATGACCGTGGCTACATTTAGGTCTCGGAAAAACCTCAATAGCATTAGTAGGTTTGAATTCTATCACAATGACCGAGGCTGCGCTGTTGCAGCGGCAGAACTTGCCCAGATGGCTGGTGCAGACCGAGTGGAGGGATGCTTATTCGGAAATGGGGAGCGAACCGGGAATGTCGATTTAGTCACTCTAGCACTCAACCTTTATACACAAGGTGTTTCACCTAACATTGATTTCTCTGACCTTAACTCGGTCATTGACCTCGTAGAGGTGTCTACCAAGATTCCAGTCAATCAAAGAGCACCATATGGAGGACAACTGGTCGTGTGTGCCTTCTCTGGCTCTCACCAAGATGCTATCAAGAAGGGCTTCCAAACCCGCAAGGATCAAGGTTGTGCGTATGATGACAGATGGTTTATACCCTACCTTCCTCTTGACCCTGCCGATATTGGACGAACGTACGAAGCTGTCATCCGAGTCAACAGCCAGAGTGGAAAGGGTGGTGTTGCGTGGGTCATTCAGCGTACTTTGGACCTTGACTTGCCCCGTGGGCTTCAGATCGCATTTAGTAAAGTGGTCCAAGCCGAGACGGAGGCACTTAACAGGGAGCTCAAGCCAAGTGAAATAAAATACCTTTTCGAGAAGGAGTACTTCCTTACTGGAGACTGCAAGCCGCGTATCACCCTTGTCGATTACGAAGTCTCTACCGACAGATCTATGTCCCCAGTCGGTCTTGGAAAGCAAAGTGCTAATTCCCGAAAAACATTTGTGGGTATTATTGAGATAGATGGTTGGGAACGCAGTATCAAGGGTACTGGAAACGGTCCAATCTCCTCCTTTGCTAACGCTCTCAAGACAATTGGCGTGGATCTTGATGTCAAGGACTACAAGGAGCATGCCATCGGTTCTGGGGCAGAAACAAAGGCTGCTACCTTCATCGAGTGTTTAGCTGGTGGTCAGACAGTGTGGGGAGTGGGTATCCAAGAGGACGCAGCACAATTGCCATGCTGTCAGCAGCATCGTCGGTAAGTATCTCAGCCTAAAGTATTTGATACGACCTTTTCTGCTTATACAGTATCGCTCGCCTCGAAATAGCTAGTTTCGTCGGGCAACGTAGCGCCAATGCCGTCGGTGGTTAAGCCTGTTAATTGTGAACTCTGCACCCCAGTTGCCCTAGGGACTAATGCCAGCCAGATACAGATCAATATCAATGAGTTGACTGATAAGGCAGAAAACATATCTTTGAATGGCTCAGCTTAGGTTTAGGATGAGAAGTAGTTTGGAGTTATAGTTTTGGATATCATTGTATGTTCGGAGTAATGATCAGGATTACTAACGGAGATGGTTGCCTGATTGTTGAGTTTGAGAAAATGATAGCGAATGTTGATAAGTGATGGAAGAATCTAGAAGCAAATTGGAAATTAAAACCTATCCGGTTTGTAGTCAATTGCTGATGCTGAGGAAGGAGGCATTGCCTCGTTCTAGGATCCAACTAGGCGAAGAGGTCAGGTCTATGGCAGTTGTAGGTAATGCTTAACTGCTGCCGGGTGGATACTGATATTTTGGGGAATATGCTGAGGATATTCAGTAACTGATTCTTGGGTCCAGACTATTGAAATGAGCGATGTCACACACTCATCTAGGTACAGTACCTCTTGATACCAGTATGCTTCTTATGTATATAGGATGGAGCTTCCAGTACATATAGTGGAGATAGAGATATACAGATACACATACTCTTGCACGTCCGCACATATTCTCCTTGTCCGTTAGATGAAGTGACTTCATACATCTTGTCTATTACGCCTGGAGGGATGATTAATATTGTTAGAAGCATTTAAGCAAGTATTCCTGTGGAATATACCTAGTATATCCTTGCTCGCCCAAAATCAAGGGTTATGATGGTGTAATGGTAGCGTAGGCCCTGCGCGCGCAATGTTGATTTATGGGGTAGCCTTTGGCTGTGTCATTTGGCTGTGCGCTGTTATTCGCACTTCAGCTTCCTGCATTACTGCCAGAGGCATGGCGTTTTATAATAGCTGCATATTTTGACTTTCACCAGTACAAATTCTGGTTGTTATCGAGATATAACATCTACCTGATGAATGGGTCATCTCTGATAAGCTTCCTTGAGAGACCATCTAATATTTTGAAAATTTCCTCGGGATGGGCTAAGGGTAAGTAGCATGTCTTTTCAATTGCTAAATACCTACCCTGTGCCGGAGCATCAGCTGTAAGGTTTTAACACGACGACGACGTTATTGAGAAACATTCATGGAAAGGTCATTTGGGATGTCCATTTCTTCACATAGTTCATATGACCATTCCAATAGCTCGATATTATTGAGCTTAACTTTTGAGTCCTTTGGTAGGACAAATGTTGGTTCGAGGAGTGTTTTAATTTCGCCCTCTTGGGTCGTATCTTGTGCACGAAGACTAAAACATTTTGTAAGCTTTGCACTATAGTTGAGTCTGAACGATAGTATCGGACTGTGTGGGTCAGAATAAAGCTATACATGGCATTGCTCTGTGGAGTATCTATCATAGCAAGATGCACATCTGCGTTATGCCATAATACCATACTCTGGGTATTAACATGTTTAAGTGTACTTTCCATACAGAAAGACAGAGAGAAATATACATTAGTAGCGATTATTGAAAAATTATTAGAAAGCTTGGCAGACAACACTAGCCTCGTAGCAACCAGTCTGTTGTATATGGTGTATTCTCTAAGTGACTAAGAAGCCATCCTACTGCCAAGACGCTAGCTAACGCTAACTACCTTACTAACTACCTAGCCTGATGCTAGGAAGATGGGACGATAGGTCCCACACCAAGAACCAGGAGCATGAGTCCAGGTTGCAACAAGACTGAGTTGGGAGAAAGCTACAACAGTAGATGTGCAGTACTGCACTTGATTGATTGGCTACACGGGTAATGAAGCAGTTCGCAGCTTCTTACACCGAGCAGGAATTGTCGGGCTACCAAAATCAATATGTAGTCTGGAAACCTCCGCGGATACTTGTAGGGCTGACTCTATGTACTTAATAATAGCTCACACGCTATGACTAAGCCGGTGTATGCAAGTACAAACTATCTACAGTATGCAGCCATGTGGTATGCCATACCACCTTACAATTATGTAGCAGGTATGGTACAACCTCTGTGGCAAATGCCTCGGCCTAGAAGCCGGTCGACAAGCCTGGCTGGCGCATCCGCACATTCCCTCAACATTCTCTCTTGCGGCCCTCGTCTGATTTATTCAATTCGCGTTTCATATTCTACCCATCAAAATGGCCTCAGAACGTCTTCAAGGTGTACTAAGCCACCTCAAGCCCACTGGTGTCAAGGCTTTCACACAGAAGAACCCAGATGATGTTGTTGTTACTTGCGCCCTCAGAACGCCTCTCACCAAGGCCGGTAAGGGTGGGCTGAAGGATACTCCCTTCGAGAACTTGCTCGTCTCTCTCATGAAGGCAAGTCCTGCCCCCACAGGCTCGGGGGTATTTCACTCTAACAAAGCGTCTAGAGTACCATCGAGAAGTCTAGAATCGACCCAAAGCTCGTCGAGGATATTGTCTGCGGAAACGTCAATGAAGGCGGAGCTGCATACAGGTGCCGAGCTGCTGCTTTGGCCGCAGGCTTCCCAAATACTACCGCTTGTGCTTCCGTCAACCGATTTTGCTCTTCCGGGCTGTTTGCTGTTCAGACGGTCGCGGACCAGATTGTCAACAACTCTATTGAGATTGGTCTTGCTCTAGGTATTGAGATGATGAGTGCTCCTGGTCAGCGTGAGGCTTTGTCTTTCTCGGAGGAGCTTCTCGCTTGTCAAGAGGCTCAGGACTGCTTACAGCCAATGGGGCAGACTTCCGGTGAGTTATAATTTGGTTCGAATACAAGCCGAAGGCACGTCGATGCTAACGATATTTCACAGAGAACATTGGCAAGGACTTCAACATCACCCGTGAGCTCCAGGACCGATGGGCGGCACAATCCTACCAACGCGCCGAAGCCGCCCAGAAGGCTGGCTGGTTCAAGGACGAGATTTGCCCCGTCAAGACCAAGGTCAAGGACCCCAAGACTGGGCAGTGGCATGAAGTCACCGTCACCCAGGATGACGGAATCCGCGCTGGAACCACTTTTGATTCTCTCCAGAAGATCCGCCCTGCTTTCCCCAAGTGGGGAGACAAATCCACTGGGGGAAACTCTTCTCAGGTCACTGATGGTGCTGCTGCCGTCCTCCTCATGAGGCGGTCCACTGCTGAGAGGCTCGGACAACCCATCCTTGCCAAGTTTGTTGGTGCCACGGTGACTGGCTGTGCTCCAAGGATCATGGGTATCGGTCCATCTGTGGCTATTCCTAAGCTTTTTGAAAAGTATGGCATCACAAAAGATGATGTGGATATCTTTGAGATAAATGAGGCATTTGCGTCCATGATGGTTTACTGTATGAATAAGTTGGGATTGGACCCCAAAAAGGTTAACCCCAGGGGAGGTGCTATCGCTATTGGTCATCCTCTAGGCGCTACTGGAGCGAGACAAGTATCGACAATCTTGTCGGAGGCGAGGAGGCAGAAGGCGAAGGTGTTGGTGAGTTCTATGTGTATAGGTACTGGGCAGGGTATGGCTGCTTTGTGGGTCAACGAGGTGTTGTAGGCCATGGGTGTGGTGAAGGCATTTGTTTTATGAGTGTTTCTCTAGCTTCTTTATGTATTTTCTGACATCATATGGGTTGCTCTAAATTTGGGTTTCTCTAAATTTGGGTAAACTTATAACTTTTGGACAGTCACAGGTGCTCTGAGGAAATAGGGATCAGCTGGGTACATATCTATAGATGCCTTGATCCCTCTGTTTAGATAATCTTGTGCTCTGCTTTGGTCGGAATATTGAGACTAGATGAAGATACATTCAGCGAATGAGTTATGATATCTTAAATTCAATAATACCTGGTTGTGATATAGTCTGGCTTGACTAGTTGTGATACTCGAGCGTACAGTTACATTCAATATAAAGTTGCAGTGATGTACACTTGGCACCAACCAGACTAGCCCGGCAAGGTAGTAGTAGTACTGGATGCCTTTTTGGGAAGTACGGGTCTTGTTTAAGTTCCGTGCCTAGATGGCTCTTGTCTGCGTGCCCTCTTAACCCCACCACTTCTCACTACCAAAGCATTTCACTTTATACCCGCTCTAGCATATTCACTTACGAACTGCGAAGAGTAAACACGGTATTTCTTGTTGGTATCAGATCCATTCAATTATCTAGCTATACAAGCACAGTGTCCATTTTCTCTTGAAGAAGCAGAATAAAACCAAAAGCAGGGTGGGTGAAACGAAAGAGTCCATTATTATTTGTTACAACATACACCACACAGCAAGCATGTCCGCTTCAACTCAGCAAAACTTGTTTACTCCGCCGCCTATGCCTACGATTCCACTTAATCCTGGGCCCACTCCTACGAACGCCTTTACGCTACCAGCTGTTTCCCCAACACCTTCTAAACCCTCAACCTCAGCTCGAGCATCGAAAGCACTTCTTACCTTTCCGGCGTTCACTGATGGAAACCCGTTTTCTATTGCGGCGGAAGAGGAAGTCGTGATGGAGGTGGCTAGGTGTAAGGCTAAAGCAAAAGCTAAAGCAGCATGGGTAAGGAAGCAAGGGAAGTTGAGGGAGGAGTGGGTTGTGGATGTGTTTAGGAGGACGGGGAGGGTGCCGATGTGTTCATGGCCACGTGCACGTAGGGAAGATGGAAAGGTTGCAGCAGGTGTGGTAGATAGGGAGGCGGTGGAGATGGGTGTGAAGGAGGATGGGGAGGATGGGGAGGAGGAGGAAGAAAAAGAAAAAGAGAAAGAGAAAGAGAAAAAGAAAGAGAAGTAGGTGGCTATATATGAAGGTAGTGGTGAAGGTGGTGCGACTGTCCAAGATTACGATTTCCTAGGTCACGATGAGGCTTCTGCAACGAAATATGATTCTGAGCTGGATTGTGCGGGGATGGGGGGATTTAGGACAGGAGTGGTTGGCGACGGGGATGGGGGGATTTAGGACAGGAGTGGTTGGCGAAGGATGTAAAAGAGGAATGAATCATTCAGAGCAAAGTCTTGGTCAGGTAGGAGCCATGTTATAGATACTAACCTTGGGAGATGCTAATTTGCATGTAAGATCAGGGCAGGGCCAGATACCATCTTACAAGCAAAGAAGATGAGTGGAAGGGGCAGCGGAAGGGACAAGGGCGTCGCGGTGAGGGATAGGATGGGGGTTGTGAGGGGTATACAGGATGGGTTGGAAGGGCTTTGGAAGTTGGAGAGCTGGAAGCAATGAAGTGGGGAGGAGGGGAGAAGCTTAGAGGATAGCTTGGGTGAGGATGAGGAAATCTTACAATGGAGGGAAGTATCTGCGTGAATACGAGTGTGGGAAGGGTGCAGTGGAGGGTGTAGTGGACAGTAAAGTGGAAGGTGAGGATGCTTATCTACTATGGTGTTTGGGAAATGGGCGAGGGGGATTAAAGATAGGATTGATGCCACTTTAAGGGAGGTGGTAGATGAGGAAGAGAAATTTGGCGTTGTAAGGTGGGAACCTGACATTGCTGGCAAGAGACCTAATATTGTGGGAGTAAAGCAGGGCACTATGGGTGGGGAACATAGAACTGTAGAGGATATCAAAATGAGGAGTGGTACTGTGGAACCACTTAGAGAGAAGGGTAAAGCTTATATTGTTCGACAGAAGAATATCGCATGGAAGGAATAATTGTATGGGACGTAGCCTGCAGGTCAGAGCAAGTTCAATTTCGGAGGGGGCAAAATTTCCAGTGAGGATGTTGGCTGAAGCGACTACTGCGTACAAGGAAGAAAACAAAATTGGGGAAGATACTGTGATGGAGGGTGCTGTTGGTTGTCTGAGGTGTGGATGAGATGAAGGTGGAATGTGTGAGTAAGGACATGCACATGGAAATACACGCCCTACAGGCAAAAAACTCTCTCATAGGAGGAATTAGCTGTTTATGGATCTGCTTTCCATTCCATCATCTAGTTGTCATACCTAAAAAATGCGCATGAGAAATGAATGAACCACGGGCTTGCTTTTTATTATTTGCTATACCAATGAAAACTGAATTACGCTTGGATCATGAGACCAGTGATCGGCTAGTGAGGTTTCAGGGTAATGATAATATGCTTTATCTGCAAACTCTAAATAGAGATCAGGGTTGCTTGATGTTAATCACGGCAGAAAGAAATAGTCTCCAAGCCTCCAGATACAACTAGTGTTCGAAATCCTATAATATTCTGCCCAGTCACCTTGCTAGCCCAGATTTCGACTTGAAGAAGTTTGTATGTATTCCCATAGAGTAGGTTAGGAGATACTAACCAGCTGACATCTACGATCATAGAAATAAAACGAGACATCCCATCTGTTCTGACATATCTATACTTCAGAATGAGTGAGGGAAAATTGGCGGAAACATATTGTAGGCTGGTTGCACTATAGCCACTCCTCACAGGTAGGGGGGTAAAGGGGGGGGGCTGTACCCAGCTATGATCAGGTTGATGGTATACCGGTTACCAAGTATTGTGCGGGTACGTGCTCGTGTCAGAGCGTCTTGACTAGATCTTGATGCCGGTACACCAATGGGTTACTTTTAGCCTGTTGGACAATAGGGATAATAGGATCAAATAGCTTACATTTAGATCTGGAGAAAATATCAAGCCAGAACCCCTCAATGTAATTTCCAATAGGGCCATTTTTTGTTTATTCAAGTCAGTTGAGGTGATCATTGTATGGAAGTACGTGCTACTCTGATAGACTATTAAGGTTATTCAAACTGGCTTTCTCCGCTTTTCTGCACTTTTTGCGGCCGTAGATAGCTATGTCTTTGCGAGAGGGTTGTGCAATCAGAACTATCTAAAACGTATCCCAAAGTCAGAAGTGCTATTTCGTTGTTCTAATCTACTGGCAAAAAACTCGCAGCTTGCATAAAAGCGGCCGAATATGCAATCAGGCGTAAATTGTAAAGTTCAGGAGACAGGAGTAGGTACGAAGATCTTTTGCCACCTGACTGTATGTACATATGTACTGTGCGGAATATCATCTGTGTTATTGTAATCAAAGCTCAGCACGACGATTATCCTATATCTACTAGGTAGAAAAAGTGGCACATACTTACTAGTCTGGTTGGCACCATACTTACAGGAAATAAAGGCAGTTCAATAACATCTGCACCTAAGTTTGGTTGGATCTCTAGACCAGTTACGCAGTAAGTACTACCCCTGCTTATCGCACATTCGATATTTATACTAGGGTCTGGAAGGCCGTTTTATGTCATGTTGGCTTGGGAGAGACAGAGTTTACATCAGATCTCTAATTCATATCCTGAATGGGAATGTACATACATACATACATACATACATACATACATACATTATATACCAAATATCAATATATTTACCGGGTGACCGAAGAGTTCCCCCCTCCCCCCAAGATAAATTGCGCGTAATTTAGCTGTAGTGTGCATATGCTCGGGTCGGCAAGTAATTTTGATATCAATACAGTGCATGGGGAGGGGTCTGCAGCCATCTAGCTCCCTTGATGTACAGGTTGGAAAAGTATTTTATTTTAATGTAATCGTGGAAGACACGTGTACCCCGCAGTTTAATTAATGCGATGTGGTCCTTTTTTTTTTTTTTTTTTTTTTTTTTTTTTTGTAAATCAGAATCAGAATTATCGTGTGATGATGACTATGGAAGGCATAGCGAGCCACCATACATATAGGCCTCGCTTGAGTATTGAACACGATTGTATCGATGAGAGTACATGGCACTTCCTGTCTTCTGGTCATTAGGGTCGCCATATATATGTAACGGACCAGAACATATAACGGCGCAAACAAGTAAATTCGCAAACTCGAGGCATCTCATAATATGTACCTCCAATCTCTTTTACAGTCAGCTCTTTTTTTGCGTGTGCAAGTACTGGCCCTACTTATATCTTTGGATACATCGGGAGTCTCAGTACTGGCTGCAAGGGTACTACGACCTGCTGTGATAACCAACGTGCACACACACGTTCTCCAAGGTATGCTCCCTGCTCTAGGAATTTCATATATGGGGGATGCTGACTCCAACACCTTGGGAATACTATACTTATAAGGACCGGACGATTTCGACTAAATGTACTTCTCTAAATCCTTGGACAATCGGAACCCCAAACCTCCTCCAGAGCCCACGAACTCCTGGGCGAGGGGCCTGCAGCCATGCACTAGGGAGGAAAGACTTACATCGCCTACTCGGAATCTTATTGTTGGACAACCTCATACACTAGAACCTCGATACAAGAATGTCCGTTATAAGCATATATTCGCTATAAGCATTCAGGCGGACCATCCCCCATGCAAAATAATAATATAATCTCTATAGCCATATTCTTGGTGACTAGTCTGCTACGTGCAAGCCAACCACTGATTCCGTAATCCCTTCCACCCCCAATTCCGCCACTCGGCATTGATTCCGCATTCTTATTTCCCACTGATTTACAACCATTATGCCGCCGCCGCCTCCCACTCTAAACGATAAAGCTCAGAAGTCGATTCAAGACTGCGCGAGACAACATCCCACTGAGGGGTAGCGAAGCATTGATATGAATCTCAACACCCAACGAAAACCATCAGTCAGTCCCAAATCAGCAAGATTCTACATCCAAAAAAAACTAGACCTTCAGATGCTAGCTCAGTTGAATCCATGTTATGTTGAAAACCTGAAGCCAGAGAGTAAGCGTTTACGCACTGGAAAATATGTAGAGTTGGCGAAAGCGCTACATGAATAGCATCAGGCATTACAAAATCGTAGAGTTTCTATAACAGGGCCGAGGATGCAGTTGGAGATTTGGAAGCCCAGATTATTAATGCCTATCAACCTATGCCTGAGGAAGAATCAGAAGCCAGAATCTGAGCCACCCCCCGCTACCTCACATTTCATATACCACTGCCTTCGAAGCATTGACAACACTGATTCTGTTCAAGCCTCAGGTTGGGACAATAGATTCCACTATGCAGCAGTACATCAATAGGGAACGACGAAGGATTGGCGCACAAACAGCAGAAAAGGGTAAACAAAGGCAAAGGACATTGGAGAATTTCTTAGGACCAATAAAGGAGGTCTAATGGTTTATCCGCATGTATTTAAATTTATCTTACTACACATTTCATTAGAAGCATTAATTCGTTATAAGAATATCCCAATGATATTGCTTGTATCGAGGTTTTCTACTGCACCCATAAAACTAGGGAAAGGTATTCCTACTGTAGTGGAGAACGCACATATTAACACACGCCCGCATACCTACTGAAGGATTTCGTGAATAAGAAGGGTTTTAAATTGAGTCCATGTTGTTGGACGGCACCCCTTCATCTTGTTACCCTGAAGTAGGTGGTAATACATCTACATGTACCATCATGCTACCATCATACGCGCATTCCAAAAATACAGAATATAAGCTTCAATTGATGGTCCGAAGATTTCGATATCCACCTTAGAGTCGTTAACGCACTATAATCCTCTTGCGCTATCTATAGCAGCCTTCCCTTTCCTGCCATGCAATCATTACTGCTACTGTCATCCTCAGCAACAAAAGATTGTCCAAGTTTCCAGAGTGGGATTGTGAAGAAGAGGGTGAAAAGGAGGGATAGGGGGCAAGAATAGAGGGTGATAGTTCTAATGATAATATGGAAATGAGATTGATCAAGCTGAGCTGAAGTTATTTTAGAAGATTGCCCTAGTACTGGGCAGCCTCTTTGCTCTTCCGGCCCCCCCATCTCACCTTACAAAGGAAAATCTGTACGAAATAAAATATTACGTTGATGAAAGCTACTGGATATGAAGGAGATCTTCTGTATAACTCTCGTGTGGAGAATATATAACTCTTTCTTTTTTTTTTCAAAATACGTCATGCATGTATGATAAATTCCTGACATATTGCTTGGAGATTCATGAGATAACCCTTGTGCCACAGAGAAGGGAACTTCTGCCCAGGTAGCACAATGGAGTGGTGAATGGGTGTCACGCTTTTAATGGAAAAAATGTTACATAGAAAAAAAAAAAAGTCTGAGCCTGTGAAAGTTAGGGTAGGAGATTCCTGCCGGCCACTGTAACACCACGTGTTGACGCTTACTTGCATATTGCAAAAACAGAACTAAGCGGGGCTGAGACCTGTGACTATAATTGAAATCCAGCCAGTTGAAAAAGTTCCTTTCTATATTTCTATATACGCAGTGATATGAGCTGAAAGAAATGCGGAAGAGAACCTAGTTATACCATAGGTAGTAGCTCAGCACAAGCTTATGAGTCACAAAACTCATCTACTCGTTAGCGGGCTATATTGTAGAAGGTTTAACATTAACAATATACAAGACCTAATGTTGTTGCTATGCTATCCATTTTTCCTCAAGAGCTATAGCAGCCTATACCCTCCAAAACATTGTTTCACAATCACCAGATTCTCATATAGTTTGCGAGGTGCAACAGTTAGCTCCCAACATAAATAATGTCATGGCGGATTTTAATACTTAGCAGAAGCTCCAGACGTGGTGACAAACTCAGAGTAGTACCTACATAATTCTCACTGATTAAAAGTCCCTTTTCAAGAACTTGGTTATAAACTCTCCCCAGTAACTCCTTCCCCTCTCGCTCTCAGGATTCCCTTCATTTGCACTATTGGTCCCTTACCTTTCCCACACTGTAAACCGTTCCCACCCACTCTTCAACTTGGAGTAGATGCATTTTCTCTTTCATTTGTCAACCCCCCACACAGTTTTCTAGAAAAATATGGTTTGTTCGGAGCTACTACCCTGAATGCTGAACTTCGCTAGCGTATAATAAATCCAAGGCCACGTGAGCAAATTCATATTAAAAAAAAGGGTTCTATTGCGTTCAAGAAGTCTATAGCTTCAGTTAGTCTACGATCAAGTAAACTGAAACTTGGAAGAAAGATATAATCACTTTAATCAAAATCACAAAGGAAATACAGTAAAAAAAAAATATCTCCTAGGTTCTAAGGAACCCTATGACATTCTAAATTTGTAGTTGGAATGGGATTTATATAGCTGCCTTCGCCTTTTTTTTTCTAAGCTTCGCTCTTTTCCAAAACTTCCTTCCACGGTTGATTCCATAATACCTGCCTATTGATCTATCATAAAATAATACCTACAGCAGCCGCCTTCAATCTCAGCATTTTTTTTTTTACCCTTTATGAATTACAAGGTGATTCCAAGATCTAGATTCTTCACGAAGTTGCAATTTGTTCATTCCACACCACTTGCCTAAACCCCCAACTGAAGCAACACTGATTCTTCCTCGAAAATATCGTCAACTTGTTCCCAAAATATGCACGGCAAATTTTCTTTTCCGGAAATGATGTCGGTTCCAGCCGAGCTCGATCAAAATTTGAGCGTGCCAAAGGTGAAAGCACAAGCCTTATTTGAGGGTAAGTCAACCCTTAGGTACCGCACATTTTCATATTTCAACGAAATCAACTTATAACCACGTCATGAAAATTTTTGAATTCACTTTCGAATACAAACTTACTTTCTTCTTTTGCCTTGCATAATTTAGACAGTGATAGAATCGCCCAATTTTGCAATAGATTACGGGCCCAATCCCCGCAGTGGAAGCCATCGATCCAGGGCATGTGGGATAGACGCTGTGACGAAAGATATCTGGATTGGAATAATGAACGCTTCAACAAAGGCTTTATTGACTTCCGGGAACTTGCCCAATCAGATCTCCAATTTGAACCTCTCTCCTCTACGCCAGTGGACCAAATTCCATTGAGACTCATGGCCGAATTCTGTCTTTCACAGGACATATGGCTAGATGAGGACCTAATTACAGAAGAATTGGCATATGAATTGGATGTAAATTACCCCTTCAAGAAGATTTTCGAAACTAGCCAGGCCATACTTTCAGTAATACCAGAAAGGACCCAAATCGATGAAGGTGGCTGCTTGTGGAACTTCTACATTAGATTGTCCCCTGAAGAAGCCTTTGTCGAAGTCATGGACGCAGATCAAGCGGACGATGAAGACGATGAGGAGGTGGATTGTGATATCACATCTAACACCCAAGACGAAGGTTTTACTACTGGCTGTATATGCAGAAAGCATTTGAGAATCAAAGTGGTGCTCAAACGTAGGAATGTCAAGACACAGGAGGTAATAGAAGAGTATCTGACTCAAGAGCAGTACTTGGGTATAATTAAGCAGATGATGGTTTTGGAAATCCAAGAGCTTAAAGCTCTTGTTTAATCCTTAAATTCCTGTTTGGGGAGGGGGGGCTTGCTCCAGGGCGGTTTTTTTGGCATGGGGGTACTTTAGGATCCGGAGTTAACTTGGTTAGGTTTTATTTTAGTATTTTTTTTTTTTGTTTGCTCTATGGGGATGCACTGTATATAGCAAGCATGTATGATCAAACGCCATGAGCGTATCCTTTCAAGCATTCTATTCATTGATCATAGTGTCACCGGACGCACTTTACGCCCTCATGGCTTCATTTTTTTATGGAGACTTTAAGTATAAGTTTTGGTGTTTTAGAAAGCAATCCAGGCTCTCACAATCTGTAGGGGTATTCAATCTTTGATCTATATGCTTTTTCAAGTCCGACAAGTACGATCGTATATACGGTCCCAAGGTTGAATACCTCCCATACATATTTCGGAAATACGGTACCGTACTCTCCATATAAAATCCAATCGTAATTACGGTGGGCCGGGGCTCTTGGCGAGCTAAAGACGCACCAAGGTATCTAAGATCCTTAGCTTGCGCTGGAATAACCCGTCCTTCTCCCCCTGAGTTAAAGATAGCTCACTCTCCCCACTGAAGATGCTGAAAGAGCTCTCTGATCCTGAACTTAATGAGCACCATAGTTTAAAAAGCCCAGCTGAGATCCGATATTCTGAGATTTATTCATTCCTTAATATCAATACATTATAACACCTGGTCTACCGGTTATTCCAAGAGAAAGACTGTGCCAAAACCCGGTAATAAAAGCGTTGTACTTTTTAAACATTTATCTAACCAAAGAGCCTTCAGCCAGCAACTAATCTCATGGGCTTTAGATGATGAAATAGCTGATACTCCAGCTACTCGACAAATTAACAGTCACCTTAGCCAATGACTGCTCGGCAAGCATCTTCAACAACTCGTATACCACGAGGGGCAAAGTATTCCAGCCAGGGATAATATCGAACCCACGGAGATCTCCCAGCGTCCAATGCAGATGCCCGAATTGCCCAACCCAGAAAGCCCTCGTAGTGGCCCCCAGTCAGGCAGCCCTCGCATATGGAAATTAGCATAATATACTAATATTGAAACTTGGTAGTGCAACAGTTCGTCTTGGGCTATGCATGAGCATGCAGGAGAGCTGGGTGGGCAAAGCAACACCCTAAGCACCCAAATACATAGGCCGGCAGCTTCAGGTAGGAATGTAACGTGGGAAAGAATTGATCTTGTGGGACAATGATTGGGAAAGAACCAAAGCAACGTTGTTGGAAAAAGAAAAAAAAAAAAAAAAATTAAATTAAATGCAACGTATGAAATTAATTTACTTGGTGGACAAAGGGCTTTATATAACCATTTGAAGGATAAGAGGAAGGGAGGGATGAACATATGTCAGATGTGGATAAAAGGAGGAAAAGTGTTTGCTAAACAGATGGAGTGGATTCAGGAGGTCTTGCAAGATTGGGGGTTGGGGGTTGGATGGGGATAGAAAGCATAGGATTCACTAAGATTTCGAAATAAGCCAGTTGATTTTAAATATATAACTTAGATTTATATTCTGGGGAATGCAGTGATATATAGGCAAATTCTGGTATAGACCGGTCCATTCCAGAATGGACTGGATTGAAAGCCGCCACCACTTGCAAACTATGCATGGAACAAAGCCGAGGGTAATCTTGTTGTATTAATCTAAAAGTAGTCTCGCTTTATAAAAATGCTTCGCTTCATTTTCAAGATGTAAAGTAGATTACATATATGGTATGGGGTCTAATCATCACAAAAATACAGCAGCTATATATGGAAAAGCACTGGCCCCACCCCTTTTTGGCCCCATCGCTCTAAGCTACGGTAGTGGATGGAATTGTGGATAATTGCAGTGCTACATTTCCATGTCCGACGTTCAAATAACAATGAGCACGGGCATGTCTCGTGAGATCCTGAAACCCACATATGTCGTTCACCTCGCAGATGTATGTGATACCGCGAGTCTCTACGGTACGCTCCTGCGCCCCTTACGCTATTCTGCCACGCTACATCGAACAGTCCTCTCGGAGTTACCCTGAATTCGCTGGAGCACTTACACCATCGCAAACCCCCCTCTAGGTCTACCATGGAACCCCCTCCTCTTTAGCGCTGAGCCCATAGTTAATAGGAGAATATGAAAACCGAGAGAAAGTTATTGAGGAAGGGGAGTTGAAGTAAACCGCAATTGCAGAATAAATTTCTATCGACAGATGCCTGGCGAAATCCATGGAGCTTGCAAATAAAAGCCTACACTCTCCCGCTAAGGAGGTGCAATGCGGAATGGAGTAGAAATACACCTAAGACATGCCAACCAGACTAACCTAAGACCTAACTGCAGTACGAGGGTCTGATCGAGACTACCTAAGACACCAGAACATTAAACTGCTTTCAGGATAGTCGGTAATCTACCTAGTTCAACAAGATGCAAATGTTCTTTTTTTTTAATGAGGAGAACTCTCAGCTACAGTAAAGAGCAAAACTAATTCCCAGAGAATATTCATGCAGTTCATCTTTGAGCTGTATGTATATTTCCGTGCTATTAGTGTCCGGCCATTGTCAGTTTTACAGCAAGACCTCTACTTTTGGAATATTCATTAAAATTCGCCAACACCCTCGACTATTTAATGCTCCTAGAATCAGGTTGGGCATTATCTTTAATAATTACCTCACCTACTTCTTCTTCCCTCAAGGAATTTCCAGAAACCCTTGATGTATTAGGTGAAGCGACTAAATATTTAATATATTACTAAGTTACTTCAAAGGTTTTTTTTTGTATTTATTCTAATTACCTAGCATAGTACTAGTGAATAACAAATATAAAAAAACATACTATTGTTCAGGAAGTATTTAGTTTTGTATAATAATTGAACAAGAAACACAATTGCAATTTGGATATAGAAGTAAAACTGGAGGAATCTATACAACATTTGGAATACTTCTATTACACAAGAAATACAATTGCAATTGGATATGGAAGTGGAACTAGAGGAATCTATGTAACTTGGAAGCAGCATAGTAATAGCTCAATAAGTACAATTGTACAATTCATGTTCATTAGCACTGATGCATTTTTACCTTCTATTCAGAGTACACCTTAATCAAATTGCTACATTTGGCAATCACATTCCCAGGAAGGCCACTGGCCTCCGGAGGAACTTCGTTTGTGTGTTCCTAGGCAGGCCTATATTCGTGCTCCCCCAAGACTCGTGAACACGACCGTCACCCACCAAAGGGTATGTAAATGCCAAGGGTCGGCTAAAGCACCACCCAAAAAATAATCCGACATCAACGCGAGCACGAGCAGTAGATTTTCCACCTGTGAGAAAGGAGGCATTTGAGTCAAGGATGAGGGGAGCTTTTCTTAGCGGCGGTGGTGCTACTTGAATTTGTTTTTAATTTTCCTACCAGTGCTTTGGGCTTATCCATATTTTTTACTTGAGCCTTTCTATTTGCGAGAGTGTTTTTTCTTTTTTTTCTTTTTATTTCAGCTTTGGCATTGATGAACCTCTACCTAATCACTCTTGCCTTGTCCTGAATTCCACTCAGGTTTCTGGGTGTCTGACCGAATAGGAGTAGGGAATGAGAGTTTCTTTTTTAAAAAAACGAAAAAAAAAACAAGACATGAACTAAAATCAATAAACAAAGGGCCCATTGGCCAAATAAAGATGTGAACTGGAATCAATAAACCAAAATAAATTAGATGCACGACTCCTATGCGGTCATTAACCGGCAGTGCCGGATGAGCCCAAGAGCCTTGACTGAAGTAAGGGCTAAACTCAAGTACCATATATCACTCACCCCCTCCAACCGAAACAAACTCAAAGAATGATATGTACGTGTGCCTATAGTATCCCGCGGTAAGGATCTGCGATCGATATATGTGCCATAAATCAAAGACCCCCCTTCCCGGCGAGCTATCTGTAGAGGTTATCCCACGTTGTTGCTTCCTAAGAGGTATTTTTCGATGCGGAGTCCCCATAGAAGGAGCCTGGAACCTGGAACCGAGAACCGATTCTGGGTTTGGAAGGGTTGTACTTGCTCTCGTTGTCTGTTAGGTCTGTTACGGCGTACTATCAGCACACACAACAAGTCGACTCCCACAATACACAGCAGGTCCCAGCATTATCCGAAAGAGCACGAAGAGGGCAAGAATATCAAACTTTCGCGACCTTTCCCCTCAAAACTCCCCCGGCTTCCCAGCTCATGATCTCGAGGATATTCCGCGATTCATCCTGGACACACCGTATTCAGAGCTCTGACAACACCCTAATATTTCTAGATATTTTTTTTTAAATACGCCAGAACCCACATACCGTCACAAACAACAAATCAGGCCCGAGATAATACTCACACCACTCTGTTGATTGGTTGACACTTCGAAGCCGCAAAACAATATCTTTTTTTTTTTATATATACTCATTACTCCTATTTTCAATCCCAGTGAGGAGCCACCCGGAAACCCGGTGGATTCAGATTGCACTCCTATCCTCCACTACTAAGGCCCATTTGGGACTAGTCTCAGTATGAACTTCACTGACTAAGCACGGGGAAACCTCCTTAGGACAAAGCTAAATTGTATTGAGAGTAGCGTATATTCACTTTGTTGTGCCAATCCCTACCTAAGTAGTGTCTGGTTAGTCGTTACGCTTTCATTTTTAGTAAGTGTATTTTTGTCGAGGAGAACAGGCCCGATCAGCCCCGATCAGATAGAGAATCAGATAAGGAGATAAGGTTACGAGTCTGGTTAGGGAAACGGTGTATTCATGGCGGAACAACCTAATTAATTTCAATACTTCATCTGCTTCCGTTACAGCAACATCCAATGGCCACTCCATCAAACAAAAAATCCAACCCCCAAGTCGAACGTCCACTGATGCAGAAGTTTCACCTCTCGGAGAAATTCTAGATCCACGAATAAACGCCAGTATCAGCAATAACGTCAACCTCGCTAACCCCCCTTTCCCCCCCTCCTCCTCCCCCTCCCGCGCGACCAGTGAAGCGGAGTAGTGCCTTACGATAGACGTATGCCGGTTATCACGATCACGATGCCAAATGGAGAACCCCCCAGCTCTTTCGCATAGATATCCACATTTGTTTATACGTACAGAGTACGCCCATATCATTTATCTAGATTCTGCGATATGAATAGCCAGTAAAAGAATTTCTTAACGCAGGGCGGAAGAAAAAATTACACTTTCCCCGGATTTTGTCACGTGCTCAATATCCCCCCCCAAAAAATCGTATTCCTGGTTATTGGCGGAAGCACAGCATAGACAATCATTTTGGTCAGACCAGGCATCTTCATTGACTCAGAAAGAGTGTTACCCTTTGGATATATGTATATTCGAATCCTTTGCTAGGTGGCATAATTGACTGTACAAGTATATGGCAGTACCGTGACTTTTATATAAGGCTAAACCTCATGGTCCTCGATAGGCGGCAGTCATGAGAAAGTTACTTGGAGTAGCGCAATCTCACATATACCAATTGCAAGTTGTAATTTTTCCTCTAGTCTGGTTGGCAGAACACCCTCCATATTTTTCCTCATAGTATTTTAGATTCTGGGAACGAGTATAACGTTCAGGGACCTCGCCTACTTAAAATTCAACGACCGTCTCTAGAAACCACTATAGTATCCTAAGGAGCTCAGCTGCCCTATTATGACATCGGCCTGAGTCCTTTCAAGTGACTTATAACCCTCCACCGGGATGCACCAGATTTCGCTGTTCCTCTTCCTTACTCCCCCTCACTTCCATCTCCTTCTTCTCCGCAGCTATTCCCCCCTCGCTTAATAACCTAAAATGCCTCTGCTCCGCCTCAATAAGACAAGTCATGTTAGCACGTAACTTATTCATCGTCTCCATCCACTCATCATATGGGTCAGAGTCGTAGACAATACCACCACCTATATACTCAATCAACAATCACCCCCATTATGTATTCGCAATATGGGGGTTTCGGATATTTTGCACTCACCAGCCTGCAGATACACCACACCATCTTTAACCACCATCGTCCTCAGGGCAATACATGTATCCATACTCTCAGGTTCATAACCCCAGTATCCCACCGCACCCGCATACACACCCCTCTTCTCCCCTTCCAACTCTGCAATCAACTCCATCGCACGAACCTTCGGCGCCCCACTGACTGTGCCCGCGGGGAAGATACTCCTAAACGCATCAAACCTCGTCATTCCTTTCCTCAAGACGCCCGAGACCTGCGATGTAAGATGCATCACGTGACTAAATCTCTCGACGGTCATAAGCCTATCGACAGTGGTAGTCAATGGGTCACACACACGGTTGATATCATTCCTAGCCAAATCCACCAACATGACATGTTCCGCACGGTCCTTTAGCGAGTCTGACAGAGTCTTTGCGAGCTCGTCGTCCTCCTCTGAGGTCTTTCCCCGCTTGACCGTGCCTGCGATTGGATGGGTGATGATCTTCCCATTTTCGGATTTGACGAGGAGTTCAGGACTTGCGCCGACGATTTGGAATTCCAGGCAGTCGATGTAGAAGAGGTATGGGGAGGGGTTGACAGTACGGAGATGGGAGTAGATGTTGAAGGGGTGGAGGGAAGTTGGGCGGGAGAATCGCTGGGAGGGAACGGCTTGGATGATGTCACCTTGGGTGATGTGGTGCTTGAGGGTTGTGACGTGCTTCTCGTAGCCTTCGCGGCCAATATTGGAGGTGTATTCATGGTCCAGCTTGATGGGGGGTTGGGGTGGGAGAGGGATATCGGGGGAGGAAAGGGTGCTAATGATGTCCTGGATAGCTGTGCAGGCGGCTTCGTAGATGCAGGGAAGCTTTTCGTTTTCGGAAGGAATGTGGAGGTAGGACATGACCTTGATGGTTTGGTAGAGATGGTCGAATGCGACAATGGTATCGAAAAGCATGAACAGGCCCTCGGGAAGCTTGAGGGTGTCTTTGAGGGGACGAGCGGTACGAGGTTCGAAGTATCGTACACAGTCGTAAGCGACGTAGCCAATAGCACCGCCGGACATTGCTGGTAAAGATACGCCGGGAACCTTGAGGACTCGGTGCTGAGACAGTTCTGCCTCAAGTATCGGTAGAGGATCGCATTCCGGTCCATGGCCAAATCCAGTCTTGATCACCTTCCTAGGGTCTGGAAGTCGATTAGTGGAAGCCACAACCCAAGGAAGGCTGTCGTGTTCATACCAACACCTAAGAAACTGAATCGTGAGATTGTTCCGCTGCTGGATACACTCTCGAGAAGAAAAGACTTCTTTCCCTTATGCCTATGCGCTCCAATTGATGCTCAGTCGACATGTATTGAGAAATTGGGTGTTGCGCATGAAATGACTCACTTGTTCGACAGCTTCAAGTACGCACTGGATGGGTTCAGGAACCCCGCTGGAATTGACGCAAAGAGCGCGACTGTATTTGGTGCATTGTCAACTGTAGTCGTACTTCGCGCGGCATCGAGCACCTCCTCTATTGTGTTGAGATCTGGCTGGACGTTAACCTGTGAACTGTGAGTGAGCGCGGGAATGCGAAGAAGGGCGAATTGACTGGGGAGGTTGTATCTACTTGAGTCATTGCGAAATCCCACGCATTTGCTGCCCACGTAAGGTCGCTTGTTGTTTCTATATGGATATAAGGCTAGGCAGTTCCCGGCCGCCTAATATCAGGATCCATCAAGAAGTTCGGCCTGACTGAATTTGGCGGGGTTATCGAAATCCTTGTCGATGTGTGCTTAATCCCTGCGCCAACTGTCAGCCTGAGTGTGGTACCTGCAGAGGAGGGGGATGTGTTATCTCGCAGTATCTGATTCCCCCAATTGCACTTTTTAGGCTTTTTGCCTTTAGGTAGCCGTTCCGCCGGCCGACCTTGGAGTGTGTGATCAATCAAAGTGTCCGGTGACGCTTGTTGGGACATTTTGTAAGTTTCTTGCTTCAGACTTGTGATATTGACAGGCCTTTTAACACGCTTTGCCATAGAAGCTATACAGCTGTGCTCCATTGTACTTGACTGTAACCACTTGATGTGACATTCCAATCCGATTGCTGGTTACTATGTAGTTCTTTGTAAAGTAGGACGTCTTCATCTTCAAGGAGGATTCTATCTTCCCGATAGTTAGCTATAGGTAAGTCTGCAGTTGCAAATGTTGCCAATAAATCATGAACTACAGCAAGATTGATCGGCCAGACTGTCCTGTCCCATCGACCAGCCCCGTTACTGTAGGCGACCACCGGCAACCAGACTAGACCACCGGCCTCCAGCGTGCCAACCAGACTAGCCTCCAGCTCACATAGCTTTTTGGAAAGAGACGTCTAACCTCATTAGGTAGCTAGGAGCTGTTGGCACTTGGCATCTTCTCGAGCCCATTTTTTTTATTATTTTATTATTATTTTTTTTTATATTTATCTTCTCGAGCCCAGGTGCTCTAAGGAAAACGTTGTAGAACATATGTGAACTGCTCAAGCTCGAGTACTGTTGTCCTGGTATCAAAAGTGTTCGACCCTGTTTTGGCTGCTTCAAGCTGCCTCGCATGGCTAGCAGGATCGACTGAAATTGGAGTCAGTTAGGAGCATAAACACAGTACAGTATAGTACTCATGTGCACCTCCATCGGGGGGAGTATCACTGGAAATCTCGGTGAATTGAAAGGCGGGAAATCATGAAACTTAAATAAATCTCCTGTCTTCATAAAATTACAAAAGTTAGGAGCTACTTGTCTAAACAACTGAATGCTAGTATCTTACTTATCTAGAAATATAGCAAGTATTAAGACAATCGCCACCCACAAATTCAACCACCACTGTTCACGCCATCAACGTTGACCCTTACCACCATTCATTCCTCCGACCAATCAATCAATGACCATTACATCGGGCCCCCTCGTCCTCACAGCCGCAGCCGCAGCCATCTCCCTCTCTTTCGCCAACGCCGCCGCCGCCTCTTGCTGTTCCTCCTCCTTCTTCACTTGCCTTTTCCTCCTCCTCAACTCACCTAGCCTTCCCCTCAGATACTTCACTGCCTCAGAGACCAACACCGGATCCTCCGCACTCTCTCTCAAAGTAGTCATCATAGCCATCACCTGTGTCTCGGAGTTGATATGTGGACAGATAGGGCCCTTTCCATAATGCGCAATGTTACATAGAGGGCAATGTTCTACTCCGGCAGCTTTATAAGGGCATTGGCCTGGGCCATGAGGGCTATTACAGGCGAGGCAACCTCTGGCTGGGGCGGAGGCATTGGCGGGGCGGGAGGGAAGTTGTGTTGGTTGTGGATGGGCCACCTGTTGTGCACGTGGTGGGAGAGGTTGAATAGGGAGATTCTGCTGCTGTTGGTGCTGGCGAGGTGTGGGCTGTTGTGATAACTGCATCACCGACCTCAACGGTGGAGGCGGATCCGGGACAAAATGTGATGATACTCGCCATTGAGGCTTCGCGTCCCACGTCGGGATGAAGTTCGGGTCTGCGTCATACTCTTGCGGTAGTGGCTGTACGGACGGCCTCCTTGTGAATGGGTCCCTAACTTTCGTCTTCAATTTTCCAGCCAGATCCAGCGCCTCCTTCGCAATCTTGTTGTCCACTTCATCATCCGAATCCGAATTTTCCGACTCTTTCTCTGGAGGTGCCTGGAAGTCCGTATCACTCCCAGAATCCTCTATATCTACATCACCAGTATAAGTCTGTATCGGTGCCCGATTCCTCCTGCCCCTACCAAGCTGCTCTCTCCTAGTCTTCTCTTCCCGCTCAAGCTGAGCTTCCGCTTCTCTTTCCTGGAGAATTTTGTCCCATGTACTTTCACTGATCTCGTATTCGCCAGTCCCAAACCCGTCTTCCACAAGAGAACCCTTCTCATTTTCCCAAACCCTCGCAAAACTAAAGGTCGATTCCACCGACTCTTCTTTATCCGAAGAGGAAGTTTGCTCGATTTGACTCCTATCAAGCAAGGCCTCGATACTCGCAATGTCATATTTGATGGCCTTCTGTTCTACCTCGTCGCTAAACAATGCTGCTGCCCCAAACTTCAATATACTCTCTACGTCTACCCCCTCATCCTCGTCTGCCCCCATACGGTCGATAATCAGATGATCTAGTGACAGCTTCTTTTTTCCGAGCTGCATAATCCTTTCCTCCGCAGTATCTCTCGTCATCAGATGGAACACCAGTACTTTCTTCTTTTGTCCTATACGATGAGCACGGGATAGTGCTTGAAGATCCTGGTGAGGGTTGAAGTCTGGATCCAAAATGATTACCGTATCAGCAGTCGCTAAGTTAATCCCCACACCACCAGCTCTAGTTGACAGTAAAAATGCAAAGAGTTCTGAATTTGGGGCATTATAAGCATCAATTCTCTTTTGCCGCTCCATGGAAGAGACACTCCCATCAAGCCGAGTATGCTTCATGCCTAGACCATCAAGGAAGTCCTCGACTACGTCCAACATGCCCAAAAATTGGCTGAAGATAAGCACCCTGTGGCCCCTCTCCTTCAATGCTGGTAACATCAAATTCAGTAGCTCCAACTTCGCACTTGCTTCAACCAGATTCTTATGAGAAATCTCATAATCATCGACCTTTTCTTCAATCTCGTCACTGTAGATGAAGGGATGACATAGACATTTTCGCAACTGCATGAGAATGTTGTTCAGTTTTGTCCGCTCGTTACTCTTGATGCTTCCCCCTCTTCCCAGAATAGCTTTGATAAGCCCAGCATCCTTTGCTAGAATAGACTTATATAGCTTCTTCGTCAGTTTCGTCATAGTCACTGGGACAATAATCTCAGCCATGGGAGGCAACATAGTAAGGACTTGGGCCTTAGTTCGACGGAGGAAATATGGCCTAAAATCAAAGTTAAGTCATTTCAAAGTGATCAAATCCAAGGACCAAGTACTTACCTAATCAGGGCATGTAGTTCAGGGACATTCTCCTTAGTGAGTTCACCATACTCCTCTTCAAGCTGACTCGCTTTCATATCTTTTGGATCAAGAAACTGCAGCAGGTTGAACAGCTCGCGAGGGTTGTTCTGTAATGGTGTGCCAGTCAACAAGACCTTGTGCTTGATCTTGAACCCGGATAGGGCCTTATAGAGCAAACTGTCATCATTCTTCAGCCTTTGCCCTTCATCCACAATAAGGCCCTCCCAAGGAATTTGTTTGAGAATATTTGCATCGTCGATGGGTGTCGTATATGAAGTGATGACGATATGACACTTGAGATCCTTGCTCTGTGGATGGAACATTTCGTATTGCCTCTGCATTGTCGAAATTTTTAGCATTACAATAAATATCACGGACCTCTTAGAAGCTTACCGACAAGCCCCTCGCCTCTTTACCACCAAAGTAAGCTACCACTCTCAAGCTCGGAGTCCATAGCTTGATCTCTCTTTTCCAATTTGGCACCGTAGAGTGCGGCACGACAATTAAGAAAGGCCAGACCTTATGCTCCTGGTGTAGGAGTGAAAGGAATGATATAATCTGGATGGTTTTACCCAGCCCCATTTCATCGGCAAGAATTGAATTCTCGCCTTTCCACCACTTATAGTAAAGCCAACTACGAAGCATTAGTATGCAGCTCGTGGAAACATTTTAACAGTGGCAGAAATCCTCACTTCATTCCGTCCTTCTGATAGTCCATCAGCGTCCCGCCAACTATATACTTTGGTTGTGAATTTTGCTCCAGGAATTCGAAACCCTGTGATCTGACTCTCTCGATTCTTCCCTGCACGCCCTTAGGCGGATGGACATAGAGTCCATGGATATAATCCTCGTATGCTTCTTTGAAAAATTTCCATCGCTCTCCCGAGTCTCTCAGTGGGGGTTCTTCCCAGACAACTGTGCACCATATCAGATCACCTAGTCATGTCAAGTTAAGCCCCAAGAGACATACCATCCTCATAACCCAGTCCGCGGTATTTGACTAGTGCCATTGATACTTCCTTAACTCTTGCGAGATCCACGACTGCATCCTTTCCCAAGGGCACAATCGACGTGAATTTAACATCCAACACAATTTCCACGTTAAGGAACTCAGGGTCTATCACGTCTTCGAATGTCAATTTAGGTGGAGGCTGAGCAGCACAGAATTTATTCCGCATGGAACCGTTAATAAATCCCCACACCCAAGGGCCAGGCATCCATTTTGCTCTTAAATATGATAACCCTTCAAATTTCACAAGATACTCCCGCTCGTCGTCATTGAAGTCATCGATATATAAGTCGGGGCCGAAAGCGGACTGGTCCGCCGGCCGCCATGCAATAAGTGCCTGTATCTTGTTTGGGATTGAAACACAATCCAGACACTTCCAGTCCTTGGAGTACTCTGTAAACCTACACTGCGGCAGGTTGCTGCTGCCCTTATCCGCTTCGGGTGCTCTGGGAGGGAGATGTTCAAAATGATATCCTCGCCTGCAAAACACACATCGAAATAGGAGATTATCTGGATTGTTGATAAGATCTGGTGATATATCAACCTCAGGTGATGCCTTCTCTGAGGCAGCAGCCTTTCCCTTCTTCACGGGTTTGAATGGTATACAGGAGATACCCGTTCCATGACACTTCTGGCACCGGTCCAAGCAAGGTGCGGTACAATCCTTCATTCTGGGTCGTCCGATACACCGTCTGCATTGCATCACACATATATCCTCACCAATTCTAGTAACTAAATGTTCCCTAGAAGTGCGGTTCCCCAAACAAACCCGATGATATGAGTATGAGCACCCTTGACAATAAATGAGAGGTCCAACCTCTAAACTATCTCCAGCCCGATGGCAAGTATCACATGTTTGATTATGGAATCGAACAAACTCATCGTGGTCGTCGTAAATGGCAAATCGTTCCTTTGCACTGACAGACTTTGGTTTAGGTTTGGGCTTTCCCATAATGGTGATCGTAAAATCATCGTCATCATCTAGGTTAGGCTCCCGATAAATATTTTTCTTACGCTCAGTCCGTCCTGACCTGCGAGCATGCCCCTCATTCTCCTCATCAGCCGAAGAGTCTTGCATCCTGGTAGTTTTTGTCTTTCCCTTGCGAGTAGACCTCTGTGGACGTTTCGGTAGCAAATCTGAGTAGACAACATCCGAAGAAGATATCGTTTCGACATCGGTTTCCTCATCGGGCTGCTTGACCTTATACGACAACATCCTATATTTCTTGACGCCTGAAGACCTCAAAGCCCGTCCTCCCCTTGGAGCAGGTGTGACCTCCTCGGATTCAGCTGACGCAGGTGTGATGTGCTGGCCGCCCCTCGTCCTAGAAGAAACAACCCGTATAGAGGAACTAACGGAGTGTGAACGAGCATTTGGCCTCCTTGAGCGCTTGGGTGCAGCTGGACTATCGCCTTCACTGGAAGTGTCTTGCCGTCTCTGGGCGGTCTTCCGTTTGTTCTCCCGCGTTGCTGAACCCTTCTGTCGAATATCTGTAGTGACCAAATTGTCCGAACTACTTTCATCACCCTCCGGGTTGAAAAATAAGCTGTCTTGTTCCTGTGCCGTCCTTCGAGGTGTTAATTCATCGCTATCGGCACGGGCTGAATTATGTTGCTGTGGTGTAAATACTGAGAACGCCTCCGGGCCATTTTCCATCGCAATAAGTGTATCAAATGGAACCTGTTTCCGATAAGCCCATATATAGGTATAACCCACTCTCTTCATGTCAAACTCACCTCCGCAACATGCCCATCGTCCCACTTGCAGGTGTAATAAAGCTCGTCGTTGCGTTGGTGCTCCTCGAGCACATATCTCACTCGAAATTCACTCGGGAATACTTCATATTCCTCCGTATTGACCACAATGGGTACTCGCACTGAGAAAGTCGGCCCACCGCCCCTAAAGAGGGCAAGAGGGTTATGGTACTCACCATACCCTTCTTCATCGAACCTCTCACCACGGCTGTTCATCAATTTCCCTGCCATCTAGATGATTGCTCGAAAGCTGATTGTCAGCAGAAAATGAAGTTGGTGTTGGTACGGCAATCAAAGCAAGTACAATGAGGATGCTGGAAGGATCTTGTTGTGGTCTGTGGAAAATGAGATGCGCTCTGCAGGAGCTGCGTATGAGAGCAGGTTGGGGGCACACGAGATGGAACCGAATCAAATGAACCGGTAGAAGAAAAATTACCAATAGCAGCCCCAAACGCGGTGACGCAAACAATTGTCTCTCGAACAAGTGTTTGTCTAGGTGTTTGTCGAAAGTAAGTTGTATATGATATAGTTATAGGTACCACACAAACGCGATATCGATACCAGATGCCTGCCGCGCCGGGGATACGCGGTGTGTTGATTAAATAATCTTGGCAGAGCATGAACCCGCTTACCTCATCCGCCATCATTACTCTGCCTATGTTACACCAAAATTTCAATTTCTGTGTTCTGCATGCTGTAAAGCCCCACGCCCCAATCACAGCCATGTACCTCACCGCCTGCAAAAAACTTGCCCGGATATCCTCCTTTCATCGGCCCCTCCAATGCAAACCCCAGTCAAGAAGATACCTCCGAACCCTCCGAAGACGAGAGAATGCAATCCTCCGCGGGCTCAATGCTGAATCAAGCCGAACGGCCCCACACAATACCCGAGACTCAAATATATTCCCTCCACTACGCTCCAAGCCTGCCTTCGCACCTGCTTATTCTATAAACGACACTCCTCGTCCATACAAAGAAATTGAACTCCCTCCAATCAGAGAAGAGGCTTATCCCGATGCACATATCTCAACCACGTCCCCGTACACCCCTCCAAGTGCCGAGGAGAGGAGATTCGCCTGGGTACGAGATGACTCTGGAGCACCTCCGCCCATATCATCTCCAAGTCCTCGCCGTAGCGGTGACCGTCCCGCACCCCGGCTCGATCGCCGTATTGACCGAGACGACGTTCTCGCGCCTCCGAGGATGACAATCCGGAGACATATACCTCATGTAGCGAAGAACTCTGAATTTATTTTTGGTACATCCGTGGTAGAGGCAGCCATCAAGTCTCATCGGCGGAAGTTGTATAGATTATACATCTATGCCGGGTCAAATAGAACGCCAGAAGCGAAAATTCGGGATGAGGGTATGAAAAAGCTAGCGAGGCAACACCACCCTGAGATTGAGATAATAGACGAGCTTGATATAGGGCAGCTGGATTCCATGTCGGATAGCAGGCCACATAAGTGAGCTACCCCATGGATACGTCTGGGTTTCGTGTGGAGAGTGGAGAGGCTAACTACATGAAAAGTGTTGGTATATCCCAAGAGCATAAGATCTCATCTAGCATCCGGAAGCTAATCTTGCTTATAGGGCTATGTCCTTGACGCCGAGAGACTTCATAAAGTACCCCTCCTGGCCCTGGGCAAAGTTTCGGAAGACTGCACCGAATTCGGGGTCCAGATAGCACAACACACTACAAACCCTGACATTCGACTTCGAGACCAACCAAGAACTATCAAATGTCGGGGCCAAAAGCGATATCCCTTTGTACTGATGGTTGATGAAATTGTAAGGGCCCCAAACTCAGCGTCAAAGCAAGCCATATCCATTTCTGACCATCAATTCTCTGTCTCAGCTTGACCCTGGAAACCTAGGCGCCATGATACGTTCCGCCTACTACCTTGGTGCAGAAGCCGTCATCATTTCCGGCCGAAACAGTGCACCCCTCTCCGCCGTTTGTCATAAAGCCTCTGCTGGTGCCTCCGAATACATTCCCATCTACGAATACACCAATAGCGTGACCTTTCTCAATGGAAGTAAGGATAATGGATGGAAATTCTATGCTGCAGTACCTCCCGTCGCCAAGGGTGAGCAAAAGGTTAAGGATAAAATGGCAAAGGTTCTTGATGAGTCTCAAGTGGGGAGAGCACTATTGGAAGGGCCATGTTGTTTGATCCTCGGTCAGGAAGGAGATGGATTGAGGCCATGGCTGGCAAAGCAAGCGAATTACCAAGTAGGGATCGCGAAAGGGGATGATACGGATCCAATGGTTGATTCACTGAACGTAAGTTGAATCTATCTTTCTGAAGGTGGACCCCTTGAAATGGAGTTGATGAAACTGATTACATTTACACATAGGTCTCTGTTGCTGCGGCAATCCTCTGCAACCGGTTCCTTAATTCGACATTACCCCAAAAACAGCAACCTCAGAACGAAAAAAAATTCAAGAAAGAGGCTAAGCACGAGAGCGTGCCCAAAAGCAAAAATGAACTCGGAGTAGAGCCTGGGCATGAGATCAAACTCCAACCAGATCCGAATAAATTGTTCTAGGAGTTGAACCGTTCAATCTCCAAAGATACACTCAATTACTGATTATGATAATCATAAGTAACACTTGGCAAGACATCGAATCCCCCGAATTGGGCCCACATAGAATAGATAAACCATTGGCGTTGGCATGTCATCTAATGTATATATGTTCTGGGCCGCCTGCGGGCGGCATACCCACTATGCCTCCCACGGGCAATTTATTTAATTATTGCATTTGGTACATAATGTACTGGAATATATAAATATATAGTCACATTGAACGGGTTCAAGTTGATCTAATTGATATGCTCCATGAGCCTGATGGACAATATAAATAGATCAGTCATATAAAAGACCATATGCCATGTCAAACTGCAACTCCATTACCGTACCAATGACCCCTGGAACACAATTATCGAAAGTAGACCTAGAGTAGGTAAAGAACTCCCTTAATGTTTCCACTTCGAAATCCCTAGACTCCCTTTCCAATAACGTGTCGGATAAGGCAACCCTTCATCATTTTCTATTCCCTCATCCTACTACTGCACTTGTCTGGGTCCGTACAAATACATCTTTCAACACCTATTTAACTCATCAAACTTCCCAACAGCCTTCTATCAAATAGATTCTTCCAACATGAAGTCTCTCCTTTGCCACAACCCTTCCTTCTTCCTTCTTTTCCAAAGTAATCATGCTCCTTTTCACCCACTCCATTAGGCTCCCGAAACCAGAAGGGGAGCCCTATTTCCTGCCATGATGAAACCAAACCATGCAAAAGCAAATCAAACATTTTTGGGGTATTTTTTTGTGTAAGTAAGGTAACTTACTCCGACAGCTAAGAAGTAATTTGACTGTATAGTAAAGTGCAAAGACAACTCACATATTGACATTATGGCTGTGTACTATTATTTAATAGATACGCAGTGGGTATATGCAAATACCAGTATATACACTGTCAGCTAGAATTGTGCCCGCAAACACATTCTTATAATTACCTTTTCCTGCACAATAAATCCAGACAACCAGACTACTCAAACTTCTAGCCACCAACAATATCCACCGCATATGGCCATGGGGTCCCCAAACAAAAGTACTGTCACCTCCCAATTCAGCTCAACAAAGAACAACAAAGGTATCTTTCTCATATTTCTTTGACACATTTCTCTGCAGGATAACAGAGCTTACTATATTCTCTATAACATCTGGAAACCACTACTAAACTTACTATCAAAATGTTTGCCCAAAAAGGAATGCAAAATCTCCTCAACCTCCTCACCCCCAGCCGCAAGCGCCGCATGGAGGAGGTTGAAGGAGATTTTGCATTCCTCGACAACTGATTCTCCGATATTGACAGCCGCCCCCAAACCCCCTAGTACTTCGCTGCGGGACGAACACGGCTTCCCCTTCTTATTCAGCCCGAACCTAAAAGCCACGTTGCTCCCCACGACCCAGACAATCCAGTGCTCTACCTCTATCGACATGCTGCCAATGCCTGCACATGTCAAACTACAGCACTGCGTTGCGTGACAAGGGATAGGGCCACAGAGAATACTTGGCCTTGTCTTTGGTGTAGGGAGAATCTACCCAGGATGCACTTCTTCTGTGATGATTGTGCCTCGGTGCAGATTACTTCAATCAGGCTGCAGCCGCTGATGAGGTATGCATGGTGTAAACAGGCTTTGAATGTCTACGAACACCCCATGTACCGCAGCGGGAGGATTGGGCAGCATGGAGTTCAGTTTTGTGTTGTAGAGTGCTGCAAAATCCGGTGCAGCGGGAGCTTTAGAGTCGACCTCGAGGCAGCAGAGAAGAGGAAGAATCTAGATATGCAAGGATATCCTGTTAGTCAAATGGCCACTTTATTTTTTCATATCCACCACACCTGTGATTACCCTGAACTCGCCAATACGGAAGTTTACTTCCTTCTATCACAGTGTACCCAGCTCACGCCTATTCCCAAATACACATACTTCCGTATGCGGGAGGGGAAATAAGATACGTATGTGTATGTACATATGTAGAAAGAATAGGAGAAAATTCCACAATGGTGGGAGGGGGGAAGGGGCAGCGCGAACCAGCCGCACCTCCGTGTAAATATATCGTCCAGTTTTGCTATCTTCTGTTAAATAAGCAAGCCTTTATAATAGGATTTATCTACTTTGTAACGAGCCTTCTTTGCCTCAGAAACCAAATATTAGTAGATATATAGAGGTAGGACCTAGTAATATTCACATATATCTCCACTTTACTGCTTCCAGTCTACCACCAGGAGTTTTGTAAGATATCAGGATACTTCTGATGAAGACGTCGCTTAAGCTCAATCCATACATGCTCAATAGGATTGAGGTTTGGTGAATAGGGAGGATTGTCTGTGATATCAAAATCATAGTTGTCGAGAAATATTTAATTATCTTTGCTGTATGAATGGGAGAACTGTCATGCTGAAACACAGGGTCAAGAATTCCCTCTGCATATGTAACCTTCCTGACTCTACTGCCTGGCCTGAGCACGAGATTGTTATGTAGGCACCACCCCAAGCCAAGGGGGTACTAAGCTGCCATCTTTGGCTGATCTCGCTCTACAAGCGGCTTTTCAACCAGACTAGGTTGATCTTAGTCTGACAGACCCTCTTTCGAGGGGCTTGTGCCAACCAGACTAGGTTGATCTAGGCTCCTGTCCTTCCTAATCAGGGTAAATGGTGAAAAAAAGGGACCTCTACTGAGTGTTAGACAAACCAGCGACTCTATGTCTGCAGCTAACTTTTCTTATCAGAATGTGCGCAAGGGGTTTAATATGAAGAGTGATATCTTAGTACGACAGAAACTCCACCAGAGACATAATATATCAAAAAATGTAAACCGTAAGGGGATACGACATAGAACGACTGAATCCAGACCCAAGACACTTTTGAAAACCCCACTCCCTTCAATTAACGGCATAAGGCAGTCTAGTGCTTTATATTGTACTTCATCTGTACACCCATGGCGGAGAGTTCAGCGTCGAGGTACCTATATAGCTGGTTAGCCCTAACAATCTCCGCAGACATCAGAAAGGACGACTTACTTCAAGACATAAGGAATGGCCACTATAGTCGTATTCTCTCCACCCACAAACACATTCCCGTGTCCATCCTCCCAAGCCTCACCCTCACTCTCGAACCCAGTAGCCCTCGTCGCACATCTCCTACATCTAACCTGTGGTTTGAAACCAGGTTTCTTGATAGTAGGAGTAATCGACATGAACGTTCCGCAGGTTCTACATATCCATGCTTGAGTGTAATCACTACAGTTCAACAGGCGGTCTTGAAGTAAGAACGCGGCGCCGTGGGCGAGCATAGAGTCGCGCTCCATTTCTCCAACACGGATTCCTCCTCCCTTCTTTCTACCCTGTAATTATCCGGTATTGTGTCAGAATCTCTAGAGAGAGATCACTACTATATGACCCAATCAACGGTGTGCAGAGCTCGGGACTAACCTTGATAGGCTGATGCGTCAATTCTGAGATTTTACCCGTCGTCCGTACCTGGAACTTATCGTTGACCATATGCCTCAACCTCTGATAATAAACCAATCCAATATAAATATCCGCCTGCAACTCCTCCCCCGTAATTCCCGAATACATAGGTTCATTGCCATGGTAATTATATCCCGCCTTAATAAGCTGATGTCCAAAGTAATCTGCTGCAGTATTCTCTTCATCGAATTTAAACGGTGTACAATCCTGGGTTACTCCATGCAGCGCACCTGACTTCCCCGCCAACGACTCAACCAACATACCAATCGTCATCCTGGATGGGAACGCGTGAGGGTTGATAATGACATCTGGCTGCATCCCCGATTCTGTGAACGGCATATCTGCGGCTGGCCATTTCTGGGAACAGACACCCTTCTGTCCGTGGCGAGAAGCGAATTTATCTCCAATTTGAGGTGAACGGGGGATGCGAAATTTGATAGATATCTCTTGACATGGTTGGTCTGGTGTTTCATGGGCAAGCAATCGGACTTCGTCGATGAAAGCGACTTCGGACCCATGGTAAGTGAATACCTTGGCTTCTTTCTTGCTCACATCGTAGTATGCGGCGACAGGATCACCGTCCTCGACTCTCTGTCCCACAATCGGAAAGCCGTCTAGATCAAGGTGCTTGAACCAGCGGAATTGAACCCTTCCAAGACTGTTCAGACGGTCTTTTGTGGATTTTTCCAACTTCCTCATTTCGGAATCGTATGCTAGCTTGGTCTTGTCGTATTCCTCTCTCTTGGTTTCATATTCCTCCCATTCTGCTTGCGAGGCTTCTGCGTCGGGTTTGTACACAGGGCTTGGTGCAACAGGGGTACCGCTCTCATAGTCGCTCAACACCTGGGCAATAGATTCCTGTTCCGCAAATCCAAAGAGCATCTGACCAGTCTTCTCCCCTCGACCCTTCTCCCTCCACCCATACTGCTCTGTCTTGTACACTGTTCCATACCCAAAACCTCTCTCATATGATGATTTATTCAATATCATAGCGTCATCCATGTCATATCCGGTGTACGAAATAACAGCCACAACAGCGTTCATTCCATTAGGAAAGTTATCCAGACCATATTCATCATAGAGGGGTGCCTTGACGATGGGCGTCTGACCAGTTTGCAGCCTATAAGATTTGTTGTCTGTTCGGTATCTCGTCGCTGTACCAGGAGTTCCCATAGCTTGCTTAGCCATCTGACACTGGTACATGTTTCTGGGAGACTGGTTGAAGTCAGAGAATGGGGTCATGTTGGCAACAATAGACAGAATGTTTGTGGGATCGAACTCGACGTGGGTGGATTCGCCGGAAATCATTTCCTGAGGGTTGACGGCAATAGACATATGTGGCTGCTCAAATGGTCCGACTATATCCTCCTTATCTAGTGGCAGATACTTGACTGGTCTAACCATTCTAGCCTGCTGGGAGAATAGATATACACCAGGGTATTGACCACCATTCGACTCTGGGACATATCCAACTTCGAGATCCAATGGGAGGTCATGTGATCCCTCAACCTTCCAGTATCGGAGTGTATCTGCTATCACTTTTGCCTCCTTGGGCGAGCACCATCCCACAATGCAACCATCAAGTTGTACACACATCGTAGCCACACGGGGTAAGGGGAAGGTAGCAGGGGAAGACATCCCAAGGGATGCTAGAACTTTCCGCACAGAGGAGACATTGCTTACTGTAGTGGTGATCATGCATTTGTGCGCCAGATGATTAAGCAATCCACAAGGAGAACCATCGGGGGTGTGGACAGGACATAGGAAACCTGGAGTTCATGTCAGCGTGAAAGGGTGTACAGGGTGAGAAAGCAGCATACCCCAGCTCTCAGGAAGTAATTTTCGAACTGTCGTGGTTTTCAATTGCGCGAAGAAGGCACCTCTGTGTACCATCCGGAAATGGGAAATGAAACGGTAGAAGTTGATTTTCTCAGCAGCAACGGTGAAACCAGAAACCTGCTGTAAATCTAAACCACTAGGGCTTGACAAATTTCCTGTCGATAAGAAATATTCCAAGGCATTTCCAAGATTCTCGTTGACCTTCAAGAATACTCTTGACAGATAGGCCTTATTCCTGAAGTCGACACGGACATGACTCACAACATCCGCACGAATTTGCGCTCGGATATCGTCCACTAACTTCTCGACCCGCTCCTTGAGTACCATTCCATATAAGAAGCCTCCCAGAAGTATCTCCTGATGCTGAATCGCATCTGGGTTGTCTTGAGCACAATCGCCCTTAACAAGTGCGTAGAGCTTTTTGATCATGAAAAGGAGCATCCTAAACTTATCTCGGTCGTCATTTAAGTGGGCTAACACAATTCGCCTCAGAACCTCTTTTCCAACATCGACATCACTGAGATCAGGTCCAAGACCCATGACTACCCGAAATTTGTCTCCCAAGTACGCCAGGGTGTCCAACCTCGTGGGCAAGCCATATACCTTGTACGTTCGTAACAGCAATTCCACTCGATCAGTCAAGAAAGTATTGTCCCTTTGCCCAATTGGAACCAAGCCATCGAAGATTTCTCGGTCATTGGTCTCCACCAAAGCCTTCATCACCATCACGGCTGGAATAAGATACTCGTTCTTTCTCCACGAAAATCGGAAGGTGACATTCCCATCTGACAAATAGTGTAAGACATTGGTCTGAGAGGTTTGGTCGGGCCTGACACAACGGATCTGGACACCAAAATTGGTATATGATGCTCCACGATTCGAGTAAGACGGACGGATAATTGCCATAGGGTGATTTCTTCGTTGGACGACTAGAAGGCGAATGAGCTTCTCATTTCCGTTAATAATGAAGTATCCTCCTAACTCTTCGGTTTCTTCCTTGCGATTTACTAGCTCGGCGGGTGACAGCTTCTCAAGATTGCATCGATTTGACTAGTTAACTCGTCAGTTTCATGCCCGTGAGGTCCCCATGTGTTTATACGACTCGTACTCTCAGCATCACAGGAATCTGTCCACATTCCCGATCAATGCTCTGCCAATCACCATTGTTCACTTTCAATCCCAACTTCACTGTCAGCCTGGACCGATATGAGATATGTCGTTCTCGGCACTATATTCCCATTGATTAGCTAGTTGGACGCAGCATATCAACTAGTCATCGTACCTCAGAGGGATATATTAGGCGATTGAGACTGGTCTTGTCTTTTATGCTGAGTTTCGGCTTGTCGACATAGATCTTTTCGACTCGTACTGCAGAGACTCAGTTCCAGTCGAGCCAATTGAGCGCTCAGAAGGCCACCTACTAGTCAACTTGTTGCCATATTGACTCCACTCGCTGCTACCATCGAACACCGCCCTCTCCCCTATATCTCTCGCCGCAAGGTCCAACAGTCCTCCATCCACCGTAAGGGCATTGAACGACTCGACATGGGGACGAACAGCCGCTTCAAGGGCAGGAAAGGCAGATTTATCTTTTGGTGGATTCCGAAAGAGTCGCTCCCTCTTTGATGTCTGAAACTTCCCGGAGACGGATGGCATTGTGTGCAGTTGATAGCAGTTGTGGACTCGTCCTAGTTGTTCAGAGCTTCAAACGTTTTCCTTTTGGATTTGCCAAGATTTACAAGTGCCAAGGGATTGTGGGTATGCAAAGTACCCGCATATGCACACTGCAGTGTAGTCTGGTTGGCACAACGACCCTCGTAGTATGATACTGCAGTGCAAAGTTCGGTATTAGACTAACATAACGTACTCTTTCTAAGTACTTAAGTACTTAGGTGTGTCAACCAGACTAGCACAATATTACTTCAAAGGATACATTTAGCCACCTATACTAGATGCATTTACGCAGGTTTGATTGTAAATTCATACCAATCACAGTGGATAGCTGGGGAGGCAAAAGTATCCAAACGAACATCTGGTAATTGCAACTTGGCACCTATCTTTCGTTCGTGTTCCTTTATGCCGGTTTCGGGTATTTTTGGGTTTGTCTTTGAAGATCCCCAATATCATAGCCACACACCAAATGAGATACGTTAAGCGACTCGAAAAAAAAAAAAAAATACAAGATGTGACAGAAAATCACCTGGACTGCCCCGGCTGCTCATCTTGGCCCCTGCCTTTGGAGTATTCATATCCCCAGCACCCACCACCTACTGCAACATATGCATCGTTGCATATGATCACCATTACCCTGAACAAGCTTTGGATTGTTCCATACAGCACCAGCAATGGGCCGCTATATGTAGCTGGGTAGGCCGGCCCATACCTACCATACCTCTCTCCACAGTCGCATGCATCAGTCTCACGATAGGTTCTATAGATGTTGCATACAAAACAATCATCACTATCCATATTGCATACAAAACAAATGGCCGCACAAACAAATAAACAATCCTAAAATACGAGCGAAATTCAACAGCACAGAAACGATTAATATTAACCAAAAAGAAACTTAACTAGAATGCGACAGGCAACAAGAATACAAAATAAAAAAATAAAAAAAATAACCCAAAATATAATGCGATGAGAAGGAAAAGAAAAATATAAAAAAAAAACCAGCCTGATCATTGAGCTTGTGCCTATGGCCAGTTCGGTGGAGAGTAATAATTGAGGAATTATTCCATTTTGACCACCATTGCTTTTGACCCCTTATGCTGGAGGATTAAACATAAATTTTCTATTGAAGGATAAGAAGAAGGCGAGGTACTCGTATTTGCAAACGGGGCGTGATTCTGGTTGGACTGCGCCTATGTAAGGAACGCAGTCCAGATCTCATCGGGAATAGCATCGAGTATAGGGCTCATCACGAAGTAGATAAATTTTATTACCAAGGCTTGCTTATTTAACAGAAGGTCGCAAAACCGGAGGATATATACAGTATAAACGGAGGTGCAGCTGGTTTCTGCTGCCCCTTCCCCCTACCTACCCCTTTGGAATTTACTCCTATTCATTCAAGATATGTACGTACACGTACATATCGTTTTTTTCCCTCCCCGCATATGTGCATTTGGAAATTGGCGTGAGCTGGCTGCACTGTGATAGAAGGAAGTAAACATAGAATAAAACAAGACTTCCGTATTTGGCGAGTAGATATGTGAAAATAAAGCGGCTATATGGCTAGGTGGTTGCACGTCATGCTGTGGAAGAGGCTAATATTGTACATATGGCGAGTTCAACATCCAGGGAAGGGGCGAACATTGAATATCGCAGGCTGATTATGAAGGTTGGGAAGGGGCGAATATTGCCTATATCGCAGGCTGAATATCAAGCTGAGGAATGGGCGAATATTACATATATGGTGGGTTGAACACTCAGCTGAGGAAGCGGTGAACATTGTATATCGCAGGCTGCATATCCAGGGGAAGGGGCGAATATTGAATATATCGCAGGCTGTCGGCTTCGAGACTACGCAGGCTGTATACTTTAAGTAAGTATCTAAGTGACAACTGGACAGGATCCACTGAATTTTCAAGTTGCAAGTAGTGCAAGTTGCAAGTGTATTTATGAGCTTAATCACACGTGATTTGGGCCCTTGTTGCACCCCACCAACCCTAGTCTCCAAATGCCCCACCAAAATAATGTTATCCTGTGAGCTTTAGGTTGATTCCACCACTAGCAGCTTCCAATTTATTGCCCACCAGATAACCTGAGCTCAATTACCCGGAGAGGAAATACCGATTGGGTATATAAAATGGTCTCCGACTATTCAGACATTGACCACAATGGCGATCAAATCGTAAGTGACGAAGAAGGCTGGGAATCCGCAGAAGACGATATGGGAAACGACGAGACTCCATCACAGTGTCTTTTCTGCACGCTAGTATGCCCCTCGACCAAGAAAGTGTTGGATCACTGCCGCCAACACCATAGCTTTGACCTTAAGACTGTCAGAGAAAAGTTGGGTTAGAAAATTCCCATTTCTCAAAACTTTACCTAGCAGATAACTGACCGAGTCTACAACTGAGATAGACTTGGACTTTTACTACACCATAAAGCTTATCAACTACATTCGTCACCGGATCATCACCTCTCATGATGCTGCCCCCGAGGTAATTCGAGATATTGAGCTTGGAACTGCGAGACCTGCATTATCTGAGGACAAATACCTCCAGCCAGTTCTAGAAGACGACCCGCTTCTATTTTCTTTTGAAGATGAGGATGACGATGACGATGACCTAAAACTTTCAGCAGACAAGAGAGTGAACTTCCTTGAGGAACAGCTTGACAAACTGAAGAGCGAATTTGCAGAGTACCAGGAGATGGTTCGGAGGAACTTTGCTGAGACACTGAAAGAGAGGATTGAAAGCACCTCAGAGGAAGGGCCTAGCAAGTCGCAGGAAAAGGCTGTGGCTACAGATGGAATTAAAGAGGTTGCAAAGAAGGATCGCGACGATGATTCGCATTATTTCACAAGTTATGCCGGCAATGGTAAGTTGCACATGAAGCTGAAGTGATGAATGGCTCTGTACAGGAGGGAAGGCACTAATGACGGTCTAGATATCCATGAGACGATGTTGAAGGATACCGTACGCACTGAAGGATATAGAGATTTCATTTATGGGAACAAGCATTTGTTCAAAGACAAGGTAGCTGATTCCTATTGTTGTGGTGTTCACGATAGGAGTTCATAAAAGAATACAGGTTGTGCTTGATGTAGGCTGCGGAACAGGCATCCTTTCGATGTTCTGTGCGAAAGCGGGAGCAAAGAAGGTTATTGGTGTCGATAACTCTGATATCATTGACAAAGCGAGAGCGAACGTCTTTGAGAATAAGCTGGATGGTATCATCACGTAAGTCGCACATTCTTTGAATGTAGTCTAACTTGTACCCCGAATGCTGTGCTTGCAAATGCTGACTTGCGGTCGTTGATAGCCTTATCCGGGGAAAGATCGAAGAGGTAACCCTGCCGGTAAAAAAGGTAGACATAATCGTGTCTGAATGGATGGGATACTGCCTTCTCTATGAAGCTATGCTTGACTCCGTCTTACACGCCCGGGACAAGTACCTTGAGCCAATCACGGGTATCATGGTCCCCTCTCACATAAACCTTGCTATCTCAACTTTGTCCGACAGCGAGTTAATCAATGACAGGGTCAATTTTTGGAACGAGGTCTACGGATTCAAGATGACAGCCATGAAGGAGAAGATTGATGAGGATGTAGTAGTGACCGGTCTTGGAATGAGAAGCCTCTCAAGTACTCCGGTGACATTCTGCCATTTGCCGCTGGGAACTGTGACTGTGGAGGACCTTTCTTTCATTAGACCGTTTGAATTGATTGTTGACGGTGGTGGAGATGGAACTAAGAAAGGTGAAGAAGGAACCGAAGAGGAGGGGTGGCAGGAGCTAGATAGGTTAGATGGGTTTGTCATCTACTTCGATACCTTCTTCCTCCCACACCCTCCACCATATAGTGCCTCAGCTATCTCTTCATCTTCCCGTTCGGAAACATGGGAATATTACGACCACAAGACAGGAGGAAGAGGTGTTACGTTTACCACGGGCCCATATAGGACGGTAACTCATTGGCAACAGGGTGTTTTACTCATCAACCAGGATAACTTGCTCGAGGAAGTGGTAAAGAAAGGGGATAAAGTTATGGGCAAAGTGGAGTACAGAAAGAGCGAGTCAAATTCTAGGGAGCTGAAGATTGGGATGAGTTGGACTCTACAGAGAGGCAATGGAGCCATTGAGTGTGAGAGGAAGCAGCTTTGGCACATGCGGTAGACTGGAGTGCCACCTCAGGGAGAGCCATTAGTTTTTACCGAGTTGTCTTGGAGATCCCGGGACTTTTTATGAAATGCAGATAGAGTAATAAGCCTTCCAGACATTGACTGTACTGGTTCTACTGGCGAGATGTATCCCTGGTCAGTTGCAGCCAAAAGTATCATCTTAGTACTTGAATTTTTCAGATGGATGTCACGTGGGTAGGCAGGTACGTGAAATTCACGTAGTGACTAACTATACGCTGTATACATCATAATTTCTGCCCTGTCACGACTTAGCGTTCAAGATATCTCGTCCGTCTCAGCAAACGGTGCATGTTGATGCGGCTATCGGTATACATATCATATCATACCTACAAATACAGATCCAGAAATCGACAGCACAGCGGGGAGTCAGAGGCGGGGCGAACGAGTTTCTCCAACCAGATTTTTTTATTTTGTCTCGGCTGCTGAGGGTCTGTAGATATCCTAAGCACGCTCAGGGAGCCGGCCCTCTTGGATACCATTGGCTGAGACTGTTTCCATATTCCGGTGTGCCAAACCCGATCAGCTCCGTAGTCTGATATCGCAGCGAGACTAGACCTAGCCGAATCCTGCCCGTTCCAGAAGTTTCTCACCATGAATAACACACAGCACTACCGCCCGTCTCCCGGCATTCCGTCTCATCGCTCTCCAACACAGGCACAACCGCGGAGAGGACCAGGCCCAATGGTCGCCCCTTCAGCAAACAATCCCCACCAGCCGCCTAATCCCCAGCAGCTCCAACAGGCACAGATTGCTGCTCAACAGGAGCGAGAGCTAGCAAAACGACGGGCTAGGAAGCCGACGGATAAGACAATTCCCGAGAGTTTGGAAAAATTGGTACCGAATGTGAAGCTGTACAACGATTTGAGAGACCTGGAGAGGAGGTATGACGCCACAATGATGCGGAAGAGGTTAGATATACAGGACGCAGTCAATAGAAATGTGAAGGTATGTAGTGGTGTATATGGTCAATGTGACATGTATTTCCTAACGTCAGAGCTAGCTTTTCAAAACGCTCAGAATATGGATTTCGAATACGGCCAAGGACCAGCCATGGCAAAATAGCGATAGGCCTCTCGATGAGAACGCGTTCGACTTTGAAACTGGCCAGATCCCCATGTTCCGGGTACGCATCGAAGGCAGATTACTGGATGACGAGGTTGAAAATGAGCTCGATACAGATGTCGATCTCGAACTGGGGGGTGAGCGCGGCTCCGCAAAGCCCGAAACTACCCCGACTCTAGTGCAGAAGCCTGTTCGTAAATTCTCGTCGTTCTTCAAGAGCATCGTGGTGGAACTGGATCGAAGTAATAACCTTTATCCAGAGGGCAACATCATCGAATGGCGGAGACCACCTCCTATGCCACATCAACCAGGTGCTCCCATCCCGCCCCCCCCTCAGGTCAGCGAGTTCGACGGGTTTGAATTTGAAAGGAAGGGGGATGTGGACGTTATGTGTACCATTAAGTTAGAGCGGAATGAAACGCCAGATAGATATCGGCTCAGTCCACAGCTTGCTGAATTGTTGGACACAAAAGAGGATACCAGGGCAGGGATAGTAATGGGGCTATGGGAGTATGTCAGGAAGAATAAACTACAAGACCCAGATGAAAGGAGGAATATCATCTGTGATCCTGCGTTGAGGGCTGTTAGTATCACCCTCAATGGCTGGGAATGATTGCCAATTGATTATGGTGCTGACTTGGATTTGCTTAGATCTTTAAACAAGAACGCCTTTATTTCCCTCAAATACCCGATCTTACGGTTCCACATCTACAACCCCTCGAACCTATTACTTTACAGTACAGAATCCGCGTCGACAAAGCCTCGCACACAGCCCAATACGCTTACGACGTCGCAGTGCCCATCGATGACCCAATTCGCGCCGAAATGGCGGCCATACTTTCCTCTCCTCACTATGCTCAGCAAACTCGTGAGATCCTGGCGATTGATGATCAGATCGCTGTGATTGTGCAGGCTATCAATCATAGCAAAGCAAAGCGGGATTTTTGGATGAACCTGGCGTTGGATCCCAAGGGATTCGTGGACAGGTGGGTTGCAAGTCAGAAGCGGGATTTGGAGGTCATACTAGGCGATACCGTCGGCGTGGAAACGGAGGAGGCGAGGAGGCATGCGTTCTATGAGCGGGCGCTGGGCGAGGGAGTCCTTGCGCTTTTGCAAAAGCAGCAGCAACAAGTGGCGATGCAAGGGCAAGTGCCGCCGATGCAGTAGAAACAGGATTAACATGCGCATTATTCTCCACGGATGTCATAAAGTATCATGTCAATCATCACTCTTTTGCCTTCTGTTTGGTTATTTTTTCGGGGTTATTTTCTTCTAATCTGGTTAGAATTTTATAATCTTTGGTAAACAGCTCAATGAAGAAAAGCAGGGGTGCAGTAAATTCAAATACATATGTACAGATATTGCAGACAGATCTAGGCTGCCAGAAGCCTATGACTAAGCCGGCCTATGCAAGTACAAATATGCAGTCATATGGTATGAGACTAGTCATATGGTGTACAGCTTACCTACGGTAGCCCCCTTACGCGTTTAGATTTGTTCCGCGAACGCAGTGAGCGGCGAGTTTGACCCTGTAACGCGCGTAAACAAAACTAGGGGACACGGGAATTTCTTTGAGGGCGAGCACAAGAAAAAACACAGCAAACCTGCCCCACACCGTCCGTGAAAGCTCTACCTGTTCAATCGCTTCTTACAACGGATAACCTCAAACCACTCTAAGGCAATATCGATTTCTCACATAACCATCAAGATGTACTCCGACCAGGAGGAGTCTGATTTCGGGTATTCGGGGGAGGACAACGACTCCGATGCTTTGGAAGCACCAAAGGTATGTTTCACCTATCTTAATGTAATGCTCTGCGAGCATCACTATAACATTCGGTGACTATAGAAGAAAGCACCTGCGAAGAAGGCCGCAGCTCCCAAAAAGCCTGCTGCACCCAAGAAGGCAGCAGCTCCAAAGGCCACCACAGCATCCAAAGCGAAGAAGAGAGCCGCAGACGGCGACGATGACGAATCTCCATCGTCTAAGAAACAAAAAAAAGCCCCTGTGAAGAGGGCTACGGCTCCGAAGGCGAAGGCTGCGAAGGTGGTTGTGTCTGATGATGAAGATAACGATGTTATGAATATCGACAGGGAAGAAACTGCAGCGATGGGAAATGGGGCTTCTGGTCAAGGAGGTTCGAAGAAGGCTTCAGAGCAGTATCAAAAGGTGGGAATTGTTTGCTCGGAGCTTTGCTGATGATTACACTTTATACTGACTTCACTCGTAAATACAGCTCACTCAGTTAGAGCACATCCTTAAACGCCCCGATACCTACATTGGGTCTGTTGAAATGACAGAGTTCAAGATGTGGGTGTTTGACTCGGAGACTAATTCCATGGTTTACAAGACGGTTCATATGGTTCCTGGTCTTTACAAAATCTTTGACGAAATTCTTGTCAATGCTGCGGATAATAAAATCCGTGATCCAAACATGGACACCCTCAAAGTTACACTCAATCGGGAGGCGAATACAATCTCAATCTACAATAATGGGCGAGGTATCCCAATTGAGAAACATGAGGTAAGGATTCATACAATGGATATTATGCACATTAGCCTATTGACACACGAGTTTAGAAAGAACGAATCTACGTGCCTGAAATGATTTTCGGTCACCTCTTAACATCCAGCAATTACGACGATGACCAGAAGAAAGTTACTGGTGGTCGGAACGGTTATGGTGCGAAGCTTTGTAACATCTTTAGCACCGAATTCATTCTGGAGACAGCCGACAAGGGTACAGGAAAGAAGTATATACAGACCTGGACGAACAACATGTCGAAAATGAGCGAAGCCAAGATCACATCAGGTTCAAAAGTCGAGTTCACCAAGATCACCTTCAAGCCGGACTTAGCCAAGTTTGGAATGACGCAGTGGGATGATGATTTGGAAGCCATTATCAAGAGAAGAGTTTACGACATGGCTGGTTCGGTTAAAGATGTCAAGGTCTTCTTGAATGAAGAACGAATCAAGATTAAAAATTTCAAGCAGTATGTCGACATGTACTTAAACTCCATTCAGAAAGAGAACGGCACGGAGACGAAACCAACTCTTGTGCATGAAATCGTGAATGAGAGGTGGGAAGTCGCTTTTGCTCCAAGTGGAGGAGCCTTCCAGCAAGTGTCATTCGTTAATAGTATCGCAACTACCTCTGGTGGCACTCATGTCAACAACATCTCAGAACAGTTGGCGACAAAGCTCATGGAGCATATCAAGAGCAAGAACAAAGCAGGCGCTGCAATCAAGCCGTATCAGCTGAAATCTCAGTTCTTCTTGTTTGTTAACTGCTTAATCGAAAACCCGGCATTCACCTCCCAAACAAAAGAGCAATTGACAACCAAGGCTAGTGCATTTGGAAGCAAATGTACGCTCAGTGAAGAGTTCATAAAGAAAGTCAAGAAATCTGAGGTTGTCTCTAACATCCTGGACTTTGCTCGAGCTAAGGCAGATGTGGAGCTAAAGAAGTCTGATGGTGGTAGGAGGGCAAGAATTAGCAATGTCAAGCTCCTTGACGCGAATAAAGCTGGTACGAGACTGGCATCCCATTGTACTCTGATATTGACCGAAGGGGATTCAGCCAAAACTTTGGCTGTTGCTGGGATTTCCGCACTACAGGATGGGCGTGATCTCTTCGGAGTCTTCCCCCTCCGTGGTAAACTTCTTAACGTCCGCGACGCTACGCATGAGCAGATCTCAAAGAACGTGGAGATCCAGGCAATCAAGCAAATTTTGGGGCTGAAACACCAGCAGAAGTACGAGACGGCTGACGGATTAAGGTATGGACATTTGATGATTATGACTGATCAAGATCATGACGGCAGTCATATTAAGGGTTTGATTATCAATTTTTTTGAGACGCAATTTCCGAGTTTGTTGAAGATACCTGGCTTCCTTATTGAGTTTATTACTCCAATTGTCAAGGTTTTTAAAGGTTTAGCAAAAAAGCCTACGCAACAGCACAGTTTCTTTACCATGCCGGAATACGAGCACTGGAAGGCGAATAACCCTGGTAAGGGATGGCAACACAAATACTACAAAGGTTTGGGTACTAGCAATGAGCAGGACGCGAAGATATATTTTTCTGACTTGGACAAGCATTTGAAGAAATTCCATGTGATGGACCAGGAAGGAAAAGATCTTGTAGAGCTTGCATTTTCCAAGAAGAAGTCAGACGAAAGGAAGGAGTGGTTGAGGTTGTTTAAGCCAGGTACATATCTCGACCACTCGACGGCAGAGATCACATATCCCGACTTTGTCAACAAGGAGTTAATTCTCTTCTCTATGGCCGATAATTTACGTTCGATCCCATCGGTAATGGATGGTTTGAAGCCTGGTCAGAGAAAATGTTTGTACGCTGCATTCAAGAAGAACTTGGTGAAGGATTCAATCAAGGTTGCTCAATTGGCCGGATATGTTTCTGAGCATACCGCATATCAGCATGGTGAGCAGAGTTTACAGGGGACAATTGTCAACCTTGCGCAAAACTTCGTGGGAAGTAATAATGTCAATTACATGGAGCCGGATGGTGGCTTCGGTACTAGGTTGTCGGGTGGAGACGACGCTGCTAGTGCTCGTTATATTTACACGGCGCTCACACCTTTTGCGAGAAAACTGTTCCCTGCTCAGGACGATGCGCTTCTTACATACCATATGGATGACGATGATCGGATTGAACCTCACTATTATATTCCAATTTTACCAACAATCTTGCTCAATGGTGCGCAAGGTATTGGGACTGGTTGGAGTTCTGACGTTCCCAACTTTAACCCCGAGGATATCGTGAAGAACTTGAGATCGTGGATGAACGGAGAAGAGATGCAGCCTATGACTCCTTGGTATAGAGGGTGGACAGGGAGAGTGGAGCAGGTTGCCCCAGACAAGTTCAAGTTCCACGGTACCATCACAAAGGCTAAGCCTGATGACCCTGATGACTTGGTGTGGGATATTACCGAACTGCCTATCAAAGTATGGACTCAGGAGTACAAGGCATTCTTGGAAGAAATCATCAAAGGGGATAAATATGGACTGTCATGGATCAAGGACTACCTAGAATACCATAACATTCGAAATGTGCATTTCCAAATTACCTTTGAGAGCAAAAAGGCGATGGAAAAGACTGTTGCAGATGGATTAATGGAGAAATTCAAGCTCACAAAACAGGTTTCCACTACGAACTTGGTTGCTTTCGACGCCCAGGGCCGCATTACCAAGTACGCTTCGGTACAGGACATCATGAAGGAGCATGCTATCATCCGTCTTCAGTACTACCAGAAGCGAAAGGATCACTTGCTTGGTGAGCTCAACTACAGTTGGAGAAAACTCACAAATCAAGCAAGATTTATTGAAATGATCATCAAGAAGGAATTAGTTGTCTCTAATAAGAAGAGGACTGTCCTTATTACCGAGCTGAAAAAGCTGGGCTTTGAGCAGTTCAGCAAGAAGAGGGATGCCAAGGCTGCCGGTGAGACTGAGGAATTATTGGAAGAGGAGGGGGAAGAGGACGCCGCCGTTGATGGATACAACTATCTCTTGGGCATGGCTATCTGGTCTTTGACTAAAGAGAAGGTGGAGAAGCTCCTTGCAGACGTGGCGAAGATTGAGGGGGAGATTGAGGCGCTTACCAAACTCAGCCCTAAGGATCTGTGGAACACAGATTTGGATGCTTTCCTTGAGGAGTGGCTCAGAGTGCTGGAGGAGGATAAGAGAGTTGCGGATGAAGGACCAGTGAAGAAGAAAGCCAACAAGTTGACTGCACCCAAAAAAGGAAAGAAGAAGGACGATGATGAGGACTTTGATGAGGGATTTCCCAAGGCTAAGGGGAAGAAAGCGACCGCGGGTAAGATTAAAGAGGCGGCTGTCAAGAAGGAAGATGGTGTTAACCTGGTCTATAAGATGGCAAGGGCGGCGGCGGCGAAGAAGAAGCCGGTAGTTGAAGAAGACAGCGATGGGGATGATGCCTTCGATGTGCTTAGTGAGTCATCGGTGGATAAGAAACCTCTTGTGAGGAAACCGCCCCCAACGGAGACTACCGCTCCCAAAGCAACTGGAGCTGCGAAGGGTAGAGCTCCAGGCCCTGCAAAGCCAGCCGCCCCTGCTAGTAAGTCTGCTCTTACAAATAAATGGATTTTAGAAGATGCGTTCGATATCTCGGACGACGATATGGAGGATATCGCACCACCACCACCACTAAAACTGAAAACTTCCCGAGCTACAGCAGCTAAGAAGAAGATGGTCATCGATAGTGACAGCGAAGAGGAAGAAGGAGAGGAAGAGGAGAAGGCTGATGAGAGTGGCTTGGACCTTGGCAGTATGGTGAAGGAGATTAAGGACAAAAACAAGAAAGCAGCTGCAAAACAAGCCACTGCTAGGAAACCTACCGTGGCGGAGAATTCTCTACTGGATGATGATGCTTTTGAGTTTCTTAACGATAGTGGCTCTGAGGTTAAGAAAGCCGTCTTACCACTGTCACCGAAGAAACCTAAGGCGCTCGCCCCTACGGTAGCGAAGAAGGCTATAGCTGCCCTGGCAAAAGCAGTTGCGAAACTGCCGCCACCAGCAAAGAGGAAGGGTCGTTCGCTATTGGACGATTCGGATGAAGAAATGGAAGATGTGATGGAAGAAGAGGATAGTGATATGGAAGAGACTAAGCCAGCTGCGAAGAAATACGCCCCTACGGCGACAAAGGCATCAGCGCCAGCCGGGAGGCCGGCGAGAGGAGCGGCGGCTAGGGCTGCGGCGAAGAAGGTGCCGATGTATGTGTTGAGTGATAGTGAGGAAGAGGAAGAAGAAGAGGAGGGCGAGGAGGAATCGGAGGCGAGTGGGGAGTATGATGAAGATGATGACTAAGAGTCCACACGAAGTTTGTTTTCGGGCCTTTTGTGTCTGGTTTTGAGATACCGGGACTCCTGAGACTGTTGGGGTATGCTGGAAACAGTGTAGTTTTTGTCATTAGTATGAATAGCTTTTCCTTCATTTTTTGTAGCTCGTGTTTCTTGTTTGGGTTTGGCTGGCACTCTTGAAATAGAGTATGTAGGTTATTCTTACAGTGTTTTACGTAGGCTATATATGATGGGGGCCGATAGCTTGCGTTCTACTGGCTATAGCTTTGGTAATTGTGAGTGGAAAGGACTTTGCAAGGCACTTTAGGGTAACGTAGTGTAAACTAGCAGGACTACAAGAATACTACTTTTAGAATGCATTACGGCTTGCAGCCATAGGTACTTAATGAGATGGTGGTTTGTAAACATATGGTAAAGGTTGAGGGTAACTCCTTTTTTGCCACAGTAGCTACAGTTGTACTAACCTTTATAAATTGCTATCTTCCGTCTGTAGTGAAGGGTGCCGGAAGTTGTGTAGGGTGCCGTGCAGAGAAGGATGCCGTGCAGTGAAGGGTGCCGTGTGATATTCAGCCTGCGATATCCAATATTCGCCCTTCCCCAGCTGAATATTCAACTTGCGATATATGCAATATTCACCACTTCCTCAGCTGAGTGTTCAACCCGCCATATATGCAATATCAACTGCTTCCTCAGCTGGGTGTTCAACCCACCATATAAGCAATATTCGCCCATTCCCCACCCCAGCTTGATATTCAGCCTGCGACATACCAATATTCGTTCCTTCTCCAGCATGAATATACAACATGCGATAATATTCAATATTCGCCCCTTCCTTGGATGTTCAACCCGCCATATGTACAATATTAGCCCATTCCGCAGCATGACGTACAACCACCTAGCCCATATAGCCGCTTTATTTATATTTTTTTTTTTGCATATATACCATACCCCATGTTTTACCCTGAACTCGCGAATACGGAAGACTTGTTTCCCTTATTCTACCTTCTATCACAGTGCGCCTATTTCCAAATGCACATATGCGGGGAGGGAAAAAAAACAGATATGTACGTGTACGTACATATGTAGAAATAAATAAGCTAGAAATATTATGAATAAACAAGTCTATACAGTGCCTTCGATTCATACTTAGTTCTTTGAAGCTTCTTCTATCGGCTGCTGGAACCATGACTAGCGAATTGGTACCGACAGCAGATATATGAAAACTGACCCAATCCATTCCGCATCCATTGGTCTTAGGCTGTCGGAAAAGCTAGTCATAATCAAGCTCATGGGGCAACAACAATTTAGTAGTCTGGTTAGAGAATTTAAAAAGAAAAAGAAAATCCTGTCTTTTAAACCGGAAAATGCCCCCTATCAGGATCGAACTGATGACACTCAGCGCACACTTTCTTTGCCATATGAGACTGATGCTCTACCACTGAGCTAAGGAGGCTAGTGGATATATATTGTCAGAGTCCCTAGACTTTTATATTGTAATACTTTGTTGAATTAAGCTTCCGGTGAATATAGTTACTTAAACGTATATTACTCACTTACATACATTGCATACGGGTAAAGTAAAGTAAAAGGATTATCATTCTACATATATATTTATTCAATTTACCTGGAGCTTCTGTCCGCCTTTTGAAGTCACTGAAACCATGGCTAGCGAATCTGTACCAACAGCAGATATATAAAAACTGACCCAATCCATTCCGCATCCATTGGTCTTGGATTGTCGGAGACGCTAGTCATGATCAAGCTCATGGGCAGCAACTCAGTGTTATATAGAATATATATTTCCAACCCATGGTCTAAAAGAGAATCTAAAAAGAAAAAGGAAAAAACCTGTCCTTCCATCGGAAATGCACCCTATCTGATGACACTCAGCGCACACATTCTTGCCATATGAGACTATAGGAGTAAAAATTCCAAAGGGGCGGGGGGAAGGGGCAGCGGAAACGGGCTGAGCCGCACCTCCGTGTATATATATACTCCGGTTTTTGCTACCTTCTGTTAAATAAGCAAGGGTTCATAATAAGATTTACCTACTTCGCGATGAGCCCTATACTCGCTGGGGAGGGCGAAGTCCAACCAGAATTGCACCCCGTTTGCAAATACCTCGCCTTCTTCTTACCTTCAACAGAAAATTTTTATGTTCAACCCTCCAGCGTAAGGAGGCAAAAGCAATGGTGTTTCAAAATGGAATAATTCCTCAGTTATTACTCTCCACCGAGCTGGCCATAAGCACAAGCTCAATAATCAGGGGGGGGTTTTTTTTTTTTTTTTTTGTTAATATTATTGGTTTGTTGTGCTGGTGAATTTCGCTCGGGATTGTTTATTTGTTGGCGTGGTCATTGTTTTGTATGCAATGTGGTTAACTAGTGGTGATTGTTTTGTATGTGAATAATGGGCTGGGCCCATTTGCTGGTCATTAGCGCGAGTCGGCTATGGCCCATTGCTGGTGGGCCGCATTGCTGTATGGTCAGCTCAGTCAACTCAAACTAATCCATACCCTCTCACAGCATTCAACCTCCCTCTTACCCTCCCTTAGTTTATTAAATTTTGTAGTACACAAATTTCGACCTGACTCTCTGCTAATTGTGGATGATGGTGGGGGTTTTCTGATTCAGGGTAGCAGATACACTTTAACATACGGTAAGTAGTATGTGAGAGCCAGTATAGAATTGAACTACCTACCCAACCCTATCACAAGTTTTTATTTTACTTATTAAAGCCCAGGGGCCCCCCCAAAAAGTGCAAGCACCGTACTGTACATGTACAATATATCGACCAACTACCCAGCAAACCAGCAACCCATCAATCTCAATCTACAAGCACAAACCCAGCAAAGAAAATAGCACAAGGATATATCCCCTTACCCGAAAAAACAAACTTGAACCTGCATCCCAGAAAGTAAGAAAAGAGATAAATGATAGCCACCTCCGGCACCCATTGATCTACTCCACCATCTCATCTTCCTCATCTTCATCCTCATTCAAACTCATAATACTCAAATCCAACCCCCCCGTGGCACCCCTCACCTCCTCTTCTAGCCTCTTCTCGAACTCGCCCAAACCCTCCTGAATATGCACCTTGAACCTGATGATATCATTCAACGCCCTCTCCACCTCGCCATGCAACTCCTGCCTTAACGCATCGGCCGCATGCTGTAACTGGTCCCACTCAATCATGACACTCTGCAGTCTCTGATCTAGAGAGAGTACACCGCTGTTCATCCCAAGACGGAGGGATTGGAGTTCGCGTTCTAGTTTTTCGATTTCTGTGTTTGCGAGATTCGTTTCGGATGTCATTGTCTGCGTAGCACTCATTAAAACCCTACCCATGCCATAAATAAGAATAGCAGTAACTTACCTCCTTGATTCTCTCAAACTCCATCTGCGCCCCCTGCACTTTCGCCTGCAACGACTCCACCTCCTCCTTCAAATCCCCCAACGCCTCATTCACTCTATCAATCAACTCATTACCCCTCAACCCCTCATCCTGAAGCATATGTATCCTCTCCCCAATCTCTCCCCTGAGCTTATTCAAGCTCTGTTTAACTTCATGTCTCACATCTCTATTTATCACTTGCTTGGGCTGCCACCCCGTCCCCGAATCCACCAACAACCTCGCATCCTCAGGGCCCCCAATCCCCTCCATATCCTCAATCTGCATTTTCTCCCCGACTCCCCCAGCAACTTTACTCGGGAACAACATCAACTCAAAATCCTTGCCCTTAGCATTCACCGCCTGTGGAGGCACCACCCCAATCTGATACGCCAAGGTATTATACCTCGCGATCGCCCTCTCCAATTGCTCCAACTTCCTCACCGCCTCCCCCTCCTTCTCCTTCGCCCGTCCCCTTAACTCCTCCACTCTCTCACTCACCACCGCAAGCCCCTTATCCAACTTCTCCCTTTCCCCCGAAATGCGATCAACATCTTGTGGACTCAACCCCTGCTTATCCACGGCCCTCTGCAGCCCCATCTTCTCCTCCTCCAACCTCACCAATTCTTCATCCAACTCCCTCACCTGCTCCTTCAATCTCTCATTCGCTGCCCTCGTCTTCTGAATTTGGCCCTCTAAATTCCCAATATACACTGAAAACTTCTCTTTATCCTTCTCTAGAATCAGCTTCTCCACCTCTAAAACCTGCAGTGGTGTCCTTCCCTCGCTATCCACAAGATTAATCTTCCCCAATTGCTCCCGCAGCTCTATATTCTGGTGTTCTAGCTCCTCCACGTCCTGGTTATACCTCATGACCCGCTCATCGAACTGCGAGACCATTTCTTGAATATATCCACTATGGTCATCCACCCCCTGCAGCCATGTCTGGTAACTCCGAGCCGCAAACTCAAACACAATCCTATCTGAGCCTACGTCTAACCCCTCCTTCTCTTCAACTGCAGCCTCATAGTCCCCCGAGTCTAACCTCTCCATTGTCCTCACCAACTCTAGCAGCCAATGCAGCATGCCCAAAAACGTCGGCCAGCTATTAGCACCCCCAACTGCCGCCAAGGCGGACTTGGTAATCGCATTCAAGTACGGATACCGGAGGGTCTTGAGGATAGGCAGGACTTCTTGATCCATTGACTTAGTGAAATGGTAGTTTGGATCGAGCTGGTGGTAGAGATACTCAAAGACCACATTGAAGTCCTTCTGCGTCGGGGACTTGAGGAAGTGTGATGATACTTGGTATTTTGTCTCGGCCTCGAAGTTGTTTGTTGCCAGGTACTCAAGGATTTCCCCCGCGATGCGTGCGAGGAAGGAGCGGTCCCGGAGGGGGCGGGGGTCTTTGGTAACCCCGGCCGTGTTGATGATGTTACTGCTGAAGAAGCCGTTGCCAGCGGAGATTTGCGAGCCGGGCGGCCGTGTGTAGCTGCTGGATCGGCGAACGGAGGAGGGGGGTTGTTGATGTTGTTGCTGTTGCTGCTGTGCGGATGAGGGTTGGGAGGGCTGAGAGGAGAATGCGCCGGGAGCAAAGGATTTTCGAGAAGATTTAAGGGCCGAGGGAGGTGGGTCGGAGGGGGTCCCGAATGAGGAGATGCGGTTGCTGGGGGCGACGGAGTGCCTTGGGGGGGCCATGGACAGCCGGGGGGGGGGCATCAAGGCTGTATTTGTAGGGGCGAGGGTGGAGCGGCGGACGGCGGAGGAGGGTTGGGGAATGAAGGACTGGAGGGAGTAAGTGTCTGGTTGATTGATTGATTTGTGGGGTAGGGGACGAGGGGGAGGGGGAGGAGGAGGGGGAAGGGGATTGTAGACGAACCTCCCGAGGCCGCTTGAATGCACTGTAGAGGTTGTCGTTGTGTGACATTGTTCCTGCTCAGCACCTGCTGTACTTGTAGATGTAGGGTATATAGCTGATGTGCTGTGGTTATGCTGTGCTGTGCCGTCCTCCCCTCTCCTCCTCTCCCGCTTTCCAGATCCGCTCTTCTCTGTCGTGTTCTCGTACTGCAATCCGCCACAGCCCTTTTGTTTCTGTTCGTTCGTTCGCTCTGCTGCGCGTCGTCCCGTAACAGTCTCCAGAAGAATCTCTGCCCGCCGCACGATGATGCAGAACCGGAGTAAACAGACCTGCAGGCACCGCTCTGCCAAGCTTTCTTATCAGAAGTGAGATCTATCAGATCTCCACGTGACCGGCCGCCTGCTTGTGATGCAAGTACCACACCCTCAACACTACAAATATCAAATATCCCACATCATCACATATTATCCCACGCACCATGGCCACTCTCGCATCTCTCCCGAATGAGGTGCCACCCCCCAGAAAAAAAACTAATACACTTTTCCACCTCCAAAATCCATCCCCCATCGCAAATCGACACTCAACAACTCCCGTTCTCCACTGATATCTGGTCACCTGGAGGGGGAGTGATGCCCTCTCCCCCGGCAACTACCTCCACCATCTCCACCGCCTCCTAGAATCCCGCACCAATAGGTAGCCTCTATTGTCACTTCCGCCTTAACCACGCCCTCCCATTCATCCAAACCCATTAGTGATCCCCACTACCACCCATCCCTTCTTCTCTGCCGCCTTCACCACCCCCCTAACAGCGTACTCCTCCCTCGTCAGAGCCTAATCTTCAAAAGCTTCCTTACCAACGCAATTGAGGTCTCTAATAAAACCGTATGTGTCCCTCGCCCTTGGCTTATGCGCGCGGAGGTACGAACAGTGGAGCTATTCTGTGCTTATGAAGGACCATTTATGCGTGATATTTGTGAGAGTGTCAAGGTTGATGGTGATACTGGGGTTCGGGATAAAGACCGCAGCCTCTGAAATCCGAGTCGGCGACCACGGCCTCGCAGGTTGAAGAACTGCGTGAGGTGAAGAGGGAATATGAGGCCAGGACAACAACAACCACCATCAACAGCTACATATGAAGCTCGATGTATCCCCCACCAAAAAAATAAAATAAAATAAAACTGTTCTCCACACAAAAATGGGATAGGGATTTTAGTAGGCAATGAATAGTGAATAACGAATACTGTTGCTGGTGATGTATGCCACATACACACTCAAATACGAGCAGCTAATGGTCAAAACGTGCATTTACTGGTCACGCTGGAGAAGAGCAGGGAGGAGCGATATCGTGACGGAGACTCGGTACGCAGGGGACGGGGGAGTCTACGGCCGGGATTTCAAGAGGAAGCTCGTTAGCCGCGGCGCGAATCTGTTTGCGAGCGCGGTTCTGAGACCGGGGGTCAGTGATTTGACGGGCAGTTTTAGGCTGTATAAGAAGAGTGTGTAGGAGAGGGTGATTAGGGAGACGGAGAGTAAGGGATATACAATTCAGATGGTGAGTTTGGGGAGAAGGAGTGTGATAGAGATACGATGCTAATTGTGTGGGAATCAAGGAGATGATGGTCCGCGCGAAGGCAGCGGGGTATTCAGTCGCCAATCTCGTTTGTTGACCGTATCTACGGCGATAGTAAGCTTGGGGAGACGAGATTGTGGAGTATGAGAAGGGTGTCATGACTCCGTGGCTCAAGGTCGAAAAGGAACTGAGAGGTACGGATACTTACGTTTTTTTTGTTTGGTTGTGTGTGTGTTAGACTAGTATATATGCTGTTCACATAATGGCTAATAATCCCCCCTTTCTTTTACCAGAAGACTCAGACTCGAGCAAGGGGATATGGCATGGTATGGTGTACTTGCTTGCTTGAAGGTAGATTTCCATGCCGGAGGAGGAGGGAGATCTTGAAGTGCAAGCAGCTTCAAATATTAGTAGATACAATTTGTGCATGGAAAGGTATAAGTCCCCCCAATAAATACACCTCTATTCAATTGAGGCTATATTGGGTGGGATGTTACTTCTTGTATCTACTTGTATATATCTCTGTACCAAAAATCACTATCCGCGAGGCCCAGGAGAATGTAGATATTCTGTAGCTCTCGGCGGTGATGGTGGTTGGAAGAAACCTGAAATCTTGGCATCCCACTTTGAAATTCCTCTTTTGCTTCCCTCCCAATTGCAATTGCACACCCACCTCCCCCCCCCCAAAAAAAACTCAACAACTATGCTCCCAGCACGTACCACCCTTCTCCTCCGAAGCACCCGGAGATCCAGCAGCGGCATCCTCCGCTGCATGATGAGCTCCGAAGCAACCACTCCCTCATCCCCGCCCGCCATCACCACCACCACGACGCCTCCACTCCTTCTCAAGCTCCGGTAAGCTGAATGGTTCATACGCGCCAATTAGGCCATGGGTTCAATCGACTGACCTTTTGGGGGGGGGGTTGAGGAGGGGAGTAGAGCCGATCTCAAAGACGCTATGCGCAGCAAGGACCAGGCAAAGTAACCTCTTCCACAACCCTCCATCACAATCCACTCACTAACCATCCAACCTAGACTCGACGCACTCAGGGTAACCTTCCTCCAGTCAAACAAGCCAACCAAACTAACCCCCCTTGCCAATGCAACCACAGAACCTCCTCGCCACCATCAACACACACCTCAAATCCCCCACCCCCCCCACCACCGACCCCCACATCCTGACCCTCATCAACAAGCAACTCACCCAATGCAGCAGCTCCATCGGACACTTCCGCCTTGCCGGCCGGGAAGACCTAGTCGCCAAGGAGCAGCGCCAAGCTGACATCCTCTGTGCGTACGCCGCCTGCGTGGACACTGTGTCCCAAACCGAAGTACTACAGATTGTCAAGGACGCCATCGACAAGGTGGAGGTCGAGGGGGGCAAGGCTGTCATCGGCGTGGTGATGAGCGAGGTTAGTAGGGTACTTGACCAGGGGGCCAAGGGTTGGGTTAAGAAAGAGGTGGCGGAGATGGTGAAGAAGGCGGTCGGGGAGAGGAGTTGAGAGAGGGAAGGGTGCATGCGATTAGGTGCGTCTGGTTATGGGTATGGATATAGGTAAATTGGGACAGGGAGAAGATGTGATTTTTTTTTTTTTTTTTTAAAAGATTTGGGGGATGTGTATAGATAGACATGTAGTAGGTTGGCTTTGGTTGGAATAGAGATTTTATCCCCTCTTTCTTTCTTTCTTTCTTTCTTTCTTTTCCTTCCGGCGAGGAGGGGTGCTAGGAGTGATGTTACTATTCTGATCTCATCTATTGCTAGTGGAACCACACTGACGCACACACTACCGAGAACTTGTCAATGAATTTTGAACTGTATTGTGTTTACTTACCCTCAATTCCACCACTTCCCTACTCCCGAGACCACCGCACCGTAACTCTCAAGCACAGGTAACCACCCCCATCTAATAAAATCTGGTTGGCATCTCATACACACAGTTGAATCACTTTTATGCGCCACCGTCCTCTTACGCAAGCGTACAAGCAACTCCAACCCACACTCATCTTCTCCTCACCCCCCCACCCCCCGTCCCACTCCCACTACTCCCCCTCCTACCCTCCCTACCCGTCGTTACACTGGTACTCTCATACAAGCTCGACCCCACGCCACTATCCCCCGGGGTCGTCACTCCTGCACTTCCCCTCCCAGAAACCAACACCGCCTCCTCCTCACTACCCTCCGCCTCGCCGTCTTCAACCATCACCCTTCTCCTAGCGCTAGCCATATCCCATGCCGGCCCCTCCACGCCACCAGCCATACTTTCGTCTGTTTCTGATTCTTCATTATCTGCGTATCCCTCCCTCACCGGCTCAGTGAGCAGGATCTCCTGCGGTAGCTGTGGTTGTGGTTGTGGAGTTGTTGATGGGGATGGTAGGTATCCTCTCTCTCTATCTCTTGCCCTTGGGGTCCTAGGCCTCACACCAGGTGTACTCGGTTTCGGTACTCTCTCTGCTTCCATCGGCGTCTCCTCTTCCTCCTCGCCCTCCCCCAACTCTTCCTTCTTCACCTGCAGCACCTGAACCACTCCACCACCACCAGCACCTCTCCCCACACCAACAAGCGCCCACCACACCCCCACCGCGCACACTACCTCAATAACCCAAAACACACTGACAAACACCCCAGCTGCAATAAGTCTATACGAGTACATGAAATTCCTCAGCCCTCCCAGCCTCGCCCGGAATCGCACCCGCACCTTATACGTCTGGATCCCCTGCGCCTTCAATGTGACCCTCAGGCTTTTCGGCGTGTGCTCGAATACAGTACGCTCCAGAATCGGCACAGTTATAAGTTCCGACTCAGTAGTGATGTGAGCGAGGAGGAGAGGCGCCTTGAGGATGGCTGTAAGAAGGGATGGAAGCGGGGAATGGTAGGTTAGGATTACGGGGCGGTGGGTCCGGTGGAAAAGCACCGGGCGCTCTGGTTGGTCTTGCCTCTCGGAGTATAAATCAACCTCGACCATGAAGTTCCCCAAGTTCCGATTCCGCGGGGATAGAGGCATGAGAAGCTCTACTTGCAAATCGTACTTTTGATTTGGCTTGACTTCCCACCCATATAAGTCCACTATTCCACTTGGGTATGCTACCTCCCCCCCTACTCCTCCCCCTCCTTCTACTCTGGAAACAATATCAGGGGGTAAGTTGACCACTACCCCAGCCGCCGCTTCCCCATATGGAATCTGGCTCAGAATTCCCGGTGGGGGCGGATACGCAAGAAATACGTCCTTGACAACGGTGATATTGGGGATGTAGTTGATGTAGATGAGGATGTAGCTGAGCGTGGCGAGGAACAAGAGGAAGCTGAGCGTGAGGGAGAGGAGGAACGTGGTGATGTACGTGCGTTGGGCGGAGGGTGAGTGCAGCGGCCGGAGAGGGCTGAGGAGGGTACGGAGAATGGTGTCCTATGATGTGGTGAGGGGGAGGGGTGGTGGGTTAGCTTGGAGCGAGAGTGAGAGGAGGGGGGTTGAGGACGGGCGCACCATGGTTGATGAGGAGTCCGGATGACTTTCTGAGGACTAAACGTTCCGTCGAACAATTCTGAGTATCGACGTCACTCGCAGATCCCCGTGAAACCAAAACAAGAGAGCCGATGCGTGTATATATTAGAAAAAAGGCAGAAAACAACTTCAGACGAAGAGCAGGAGGGCACTTGATATACAAGTCCTCTGTAGAACACATGCGCTCTTGCGTGAAATACCGGCCGTTGACATGTGAAACAATGTGGGCTTATCACTGAGAGTTGAGTATCGCATATCGAATTTTGGGGGGGTTGCATACGCATATGCATGCAGGCTGCTGAGAGGAAAAACAAACCAGACAAACAAAAGGAACCTCTTCTGCTCCCCCGACCCAGCCCCCAATCCGAGAGCCATATATGTTTCAATCTCTTAGCATAAACATCGTTTGCTAACATGTATCCAGCCAAACAGATCCCTACAGCAAGTATCGGAAAGCCGCGACTCCTGTGGATTTGACCTCAGGCCCTTATTCAGCCTTGCAATGGTAAATATACAGTATATTTCCCCTGCAATGGGCTCTTTCACCTACTACGCAGCACGCTGCGAATGCTATGGTGGCATTCAACGACCTTCTCGATAAATCACATACACTTCAATTTCCAGCAGCAAGTGGAGGCAAAAGGCAGAATCGCCATAACCATAGGGGGAGGGGGGAGGCTAGAACGCCAGTTGCTATCGTGATTTTTGTCTTATTTATTTAATTTTTGTTTAGTTTTGTCAGAATCTAATATTTGCTAGTCTGGTGGTATTATAGGTTTCGAAAGATGGTACGTTCACCTTCCCCGAGGAAGACTCCTGCGGCTGGCAACTGTTGCGTCTGTGAGCGTACAATATAACTATCGGTGTCTAGGCAAACCTGGCACCCTGTGATCACGTTTTGTCCTAGCGGGTACCCTCTCCAACAGCTTCGACTGCTCCAAAAGTCGATATAGTGTGGTTGCGGAAAGGTTTCCCCTGCTTTTCTCTCCTACTTCACTCTGTACTTACCGCTGGGCGGCCTGACACCATCAACAAACTATCCCAACCCTTCTCTAGCAAAGGCCACTACCGATATCCCCGACAAGGGAATTATCTTTGAGACGAGCATCGACAACATCGATGACGCCCATTGACAAAAAGGGAGTCATCACCGAGCACAACGCCAGCGACCTCACTGACTTGAAAGAGAAAGCCTTGGGGCCGTCTTGAGCTCGGTGTGGACAGTTTCTTAGCCGGCGACGGTTCTGACGAGGACATGCATAAATCCCACATGGTACTGGAATCTTTGGATCACTATGAGATGCATTACAGCCCTGAATCGAATCAAAGTAGGGCCTTCAGATCTCTAAGACTAGTGGGTCCCCATCATGGGCTTGTTCATCATGGGCCGTGTATATTCATGGGTTAATAGGTGCAGGAAGAAGCGAGGGGGGGCAAGAAGATGAATAAGCAGGTGGGGTAGGATGGGAAGGAGGTAGCGAGGAGGGAGTTGAGTTGGTGAACATAGTGGGCAAGAGCGTAGGAATCAGGAGAATGCTGATGAGGACCAGGGGTTGTGCAAAGCAGCGTGTCGAAGGAAATTCAAAGTTGAACAGAACATCCTCACACACTACCTGGCAGCACACAAAGGATAGGTGTTTCAATGATTCATTTTGCTTCCATGGTCATTGCACTAAAGGACATGTTAGTTACAGCAGGCATAAGTTTGACGAGGTCTCAGAGTCAGCCAAAGAGGAATCGAATTTTCAGAACTGAATTTCAACGACTTGGTTTTGTTAATTATTCGTCCAATCATTTACGGCAGAACGTACCTAGTCTCGCCATAGGCTGGCTGATCACGAGACCTAAAAATAAAATAAAAAAGTAAAAACATGACGTGGCCTATACGAGCCAGCAGCGCACCTATTGTAATAATTGAGATAAGGTATAAAAACCCCAACTTTCTCTTCGACCTACGCACCTTCAAGAGCAGCTTCTCACACCTCATTAACCTAATTTTACCCTCACTGAATTACGAAGATAATGAAACTCCAAACTATTACCACCGCATCCATCATCTTCTTCATCGCAGCAGCAGCATCCTCCTCTCTCGCTGCACCAGTAGCTAAGTTGGAAACGCGTCTGAAGGTTAATTCGGGGAAGCCGGTGCCACAGGGAATAAGGGTAAACGAGGTAAAGATTTTTAAAACAACACCCCTATAATAGAAAAATTTGAAAAAGCAAAAATAAAAATAAACTAAAGTTTTCTAATAAAAAATCTTTTTTAGATTGATGATGATAGTGGTTCCAACGCTGAAGATTAGGGGGATGGTGCCAATGCTTTAAACGCCCCCCCCCCCCGTGATGGGAATGTTTTGTGGTTATCAGCTGCATTTGCTTGTGAGTTTAATATTACCCACGTTGAGCATATACATATTAATTTATTCTTTTTCCCTTCCTTATAGTTAGAGAGGTTTGGAGCATAGGGTAGGAGGAACATGCGGCAATTGGTATGGATTTGGGTATGGATTTGGATATGGGTGGATGTTTATGTCATAGTATAGAGTACAGCAATTGATAATAACCTCAGATGACTGTGGAATTGTTTTTACTCGTGTCCAAAGAAATATTCCTCCTCGGTTGACCTTTAGAGAAGAAGTACTTCCCTAAAATCCAATTCAAGTACATAAGGACTACAAAATTAAAACACATACCCACGAGACCCAACTTGAAGGCCCCAGCAGGTGTGAGCTGCGCAAATGATGCACTGTATTCTATTGCTGGCAAAAAAATAATGATGGGAAACGAGTTTGTTTTGGAGTATGATGTATTTTATTTTTTAATTTTTTTTGGTTTTCTAGAAGCTTATACGTCTGTGAAGCTTAAGGCTATATAAGACGGATATTATTTTAATGTTATCGAGCATGTTGATGATACTCTACTGGATGTAGGAAAGGACAAGACATATAGTTACTATTACCGAGAGGTATACTATTACCGAGAGGTATCATGGAATTTTTCTCGCAGTGAAGCATGAGGCTTGATTGAACAAGTAGGCAGAGGTTTTTGAGTCAAGCGGGAGGTGTAAGCTTTCGTTATGTATTTAAAAGTTTTCACTCAAATTTTCCTTTCATACATTTTACCCAGAGCACAAATATATGCCACTCCGGGACGGCTCTGCAATTCCGCCACGGACCAGAACATACATGCTGTATGTATATAACCCAGTTCCTCGACTCAGGTTTTTTTTGCAATCGCACCATAGGAAGAGCGACAAAAAATCACACGGCTTGGTTTCCACTTAGAACAAAAAAATAAAATACAATAATAAAAAAGTTTTGCAACGTGTAGTCATCAGGTTTCGTCTGAGCAAAACCGACTTCTTAACATCACTGTAGTGTGTTAGGATCTAGAGGAGTGTTTCCCCCCCCCCAAAAAAAAAAAAATAAAATAACTATTCCTCTATTCTGTGGTCTTCAATACCCTTGGCTGGGCAGGCGTTTTTTTTTCTTTTTCTTTCTTCCCGGCAAAGTAAGTTGATGAACGCTTCGGATCTGGTGCCAGGGATGGTAACACCCTTATTAGTGAAGGGTGTACTATCTGATACAATAAGGGAGGTTATGTTGGGGTATTTTGAGAAAATACAGAGTGAATACTTTAGAAGTTTTGACTTGAAGCAGTTTTCCCCTAACCTATTGCCGTACTGCTTTCCAACTGGCTCTGTAGTGACTAACTTGCTGGAGGGGTTTGTGAAGAATCAACTGCAGACTATTTATATGCATCGTCCTGCCGAAGTCCAGTGATACAGATTAGAATGATATCGATATCGAGGTGGTACTAACACTGCTGGAGAGAAGAAGGCCATTGCTTGTCCGCTGAGGAACTACCGATAGTTCAGCCGGCGCAAGCCCTACTATTGTTTGAGAGCTCTGCAGGGGCGGTGTTGCTCTGATGTTGGATTTGTTGTTAAGGGGAGGCACCTGGCGTTTAAAGACCGCTGGTTAAGCCGAGAAACTTCTGATATGAGGGCCCCAACTTCAACTAAATGCTATCTGCTGGAAGTATGCAGCAAGAATAAAGAGAGTCTGGGGACACTGACAAACTGATATTTCCCATATCTAGGACTGAGGATCATAGATTAAATCTGTTAGCATTACTTAGGCACCACCATATATCTACCAAATAAAAATACAAGAAACTGCAGACACAGCATTACGTGGACCCAATCCCAACCTGCGCCAGAAAAGTCACATCACCTATTATGAAAAGAAGGAAAAGCAGAAAAACCTAGAGGACTATCTATCATCCACAAACAAGCTCAAACTCCAACCCAAACCGGTATAAAAAACTTTCCTCCTAATACTATTGTTATATCATACCTACCCATTCCCCCACCCTCTCATTCCTCATCTAGTATCCTACTCGCCAGTTTCCCAAACCACGGCACCTCACACCTATCTAGCGTATCCGCTGTATCCACCAAATTAGCCGCAATGCCCACCCAACCATCCCTAGGAGTGCGGAGGGGCCCAACTCACCATCCCTATACGCCCTCCAACTCAGCCACCCCATCAGTCCCACATCCACGCCCAACAACCCCCAACTCAACCACCTCGAAAAGCTCACGAGAAAATGCACCATAGCCAACGCCGAAAAGAGTAGTGCTCCCTGCCACGCATGAAACCGCACATAATCGCTTTTATACTCTAGGATGAGGAGGAGGACGGCGCCCGTGGGGGGGAGTAGGAGGTATGCTAGCATTGCTTCGTAATCGAGCCTAACCTCACTCAATTTTTGTCAGATTATATCTCTATTTATCTTGCATTAAGGGAGCCCGAACCGGAGGGGTAGACTTGTCTCAAACTGCTCCACCACGTCTCTCGCGCTGCCGAATCCCCCCAAGTTGACTCTGAACCCAGAAGACTCTGTACCCCCAGGAGTATATCCTCCTCTTCCCAAGGGGGAGGTTCGTCCGGGAGTTCCCCATGGGGGTGAAGAGGGTGGTGGGGGTGAGGTAGAGGAAGGCATGGGTGAGTAGGGCCGTGTAGTTGGAGGGGAGGTGTATGCGGAGCTGGGCTTGAAGTAGGAGGGGGTGGACGGAGGCCGGGTGAGGGTTAGAGATTTCCGGGTGGTTTCGGGAGGGGAGGACTGGTAGGGAGCGAAGTCCATAGTGGGGGAGGATTAGGGTTAATGTGATGCTAGTAGGAGGTATATGAGATGCTTGTCGTTTTTCCTCCGCAGCCGCTGACTCTGCAAGTGGATGCTCAGCTGATGAATTCACTAGATATGCCGTCCTGCTCGTTTGTCGAGAGTAATAGCAAGTCGTCCGCCGCGTGCCACGAACTCCCCAAGTAAGCCTTCACTACCTGTTTTGTTATGTCCTATGTCTCAGCTGAACCCACCGATGTAAACCAAATGCACGACACACACGCATAGGAATAAGAAAGATATGCGGAGCTGACAAGTGATCATGAGTGTGTACTGTACGGCAGAAAGCTCAGCTTCCCCGCTAACTAATCAAGCTACAAATAAATCGGTGTCACAGTACTTATGTCCAGTATGCAGGGCACGATCATGGGGGCGGCTTGGCGTGGGGTTTGTAAGGCAATAGAGTTCAGGGTAAGTTCTATACAGGATCTTCTTTTCCTTCAGGCCCTCCCCTCCTTTAGATAGTGGAATCGACGTTATGTTTCTCGGCCCCCGACGGCACAGTAAAGCCAGATACCAAGCTCAAGCAATCACTATTTGAATGGGTTGCCCATTTAGGTGAACAGCAAGAGCAACCCAAACAAGCACAAATGAGGTAGGGAGGAGATCGAAAAAAGAGCAATATCGAACAAAGAAGGCTTATGCCAATCTGCTACGCACATGGTCTGAAAAGGCTTTATCTTGTACTGAGTCAGATACCGATCCATGCAATACCAATATCGAGGAAACCTCCAAAATGTCAGAAAGTCAAAAATCGAAGCTCTGATGTTCTTAGATGTGTTGCGTACCAATTGACAAAGCACTGCAGCTGCTGTAGAGAAGCTTGCCGCTGCAATCTCTCAAAGCTCAGAGGGTAGGGCTCAGGATGAGTTGGTAAAACAACGTGCGGAAGAAACAAATAACCTTTTGAAAGAGTTGTTAAGCCGACAGTCTGTGTAAGATGTCACAACCATCGCTCGGAAGGCTTTATCTAAGTTTGCCCAATTACCTAGTGGCTACGGCTCTCGCATTTCCCTTTGTCCTCTCCTTCATCCAACGTCTTGTATATACAATACAGTACTCGGTTTCCCCAAAGTCCACCGTCCTCGGTCCCTTGTCCGACTCTGCAGCCCTGCCCCCACTCCCCCACTCCCCCGTACCCAGCAGGCGCAATGGTAAGATAAGAGTCGTACATCGACTTTACTGAATACCGCATCGTATCGCCCCAAATCGCACTTCTGGAAGGTCCCGAGAGGCCGATATGACAGATTTATCCTTTCCACCACCTTCTCCGTCCATAGGAGATCTCTCAGCATCCTCGTCAGTTATCGTTCCATCCATCAACCGAAGATGTGGGCTACAAATCGGAATGTTCTCCGGACAGTTACCCTGTAGTGTACCCGACCATTGCCTGTAAATGGCCTCACTACTTTCCAGCCAAGAATACTTCTTCGCCTCCTCCTTCAATCCCCCCCTGCTCTTGACCACCTACCCGCTGTCTGCTAAACGTTGAGACCCCAAGAGCAATTGTCGTAAATCTATCCTCTTTTGCTAGGCTCCTAATCCCTTCCACCTTCCACATGGCATCCGTGACAGCCTCCGTGACAGCCTCCGTGACAGCCTGCGACGATACCACCCCGCCCCACCAGCCGTACCCTTTGATCGCCTTGATACCCTGCCCCGTCGTTACATAAGAGAGTTAACCCACCGGTCTGAGTGAGAGATATTGATTCAAGGGAGGTGGTTCTGAGTGAGAGATAATGATTCAAGGAAGGTGGTGGACATGCAGATTGCATTGAAATTTGGCTACCATGAAAGCATGTATGGATATTTGTTAAAAGAACAGCAACCATTCAATATGCTCCAATTGGTGAATGCCTTATTTTCATAGCTCGAAGGTGAGTAATAGATGGCCATAAAGCTGATATTTTGCCAAAACTGTATTCAACAGCGATTCGTAAAAACATATAAGCATTAAATGCTTGTGTTTCAGGAGGAAGCGGTCGACGTGGAAGAGCCTTATAAGGACACATTACCCCGTATCCAGCAATATATGCTGGATTACCATATACATATAGCCGTGGCCGAGGCCCTTGTCTTCCCAAAGGCCCTTGATGTATTTGTCGGAGGTAATCTTCAATTGCTGATTTTCGCCGCCGACCGTAACAACTCAGTGTTGTGCCCTGAGGGTCCAGCATGTGAAGAAGCCTTCGCTAGAAGTCCTGACGGTCCATGGGCTTGCCCTTTGAATGGGTTCCCTTGTCCACCGATTAGCCTTTGTCCACGGCTTTTTCCTTTCCCTTTCGTTACTGCCTTCGTAGAGCTACACGCAGCCCAAACATCCAACTTCTCCTCAAACGGTCCAGCAAGATGTGAAATAAGCCCATCTGGTGTTGTAATTGCTTGGAATTTAATGGCATGATGCTTCTTATATCCTGAATACCAACTACGCTGACCCTTGGAAGGCCGACATATCATCTTTAGAATTCCATCTACCAAACCCCAAATAGAAGCACCACGTCCGCGAGCTCCTATATATTCTGCATAGCTTTGTAAGTGCTGATATGACGCTGGGCATCCCAATGCAACTTCTCCTCGTATCGGGTAATCAAGTGTGTAACCACATCATTGATGACCACCGACTGCCATATCCTACTCTCGCCAAATAATCTTATATTATCCTTCAACCGCTTATTGTTGAATAGTCGAGATAGAAGCACACAAAATGCTTCCTCTGTGGATGCCTAGCATTCGATGCGATAGGTAATTTGATCAAGGCTGAGGTAGGGTAATATCTGTTGTATTTCCCCTCTTGTGAACCGAACGCACTCTTATCTCTGTAAACTGATCGAATGCGAACTCTGGGAATGGTGGTGGTCGTAATGGTAGACGGTATGTGGATATTGTACCAGTGTCAAGCTCCATTTATTTGCAGTTACTACCGCTAGGGCTGCTGCTGTCGCTGTGGTTGCTGCCATAGGTCGATGTTCGATGATGGCGATCTGTGCTTGCGGTAGCAAAAGTCTCCCCGCTATATGTTTGCTTAGTAACGATAAACATAACAATGAGAAAGCTCCGAGCTACATACCTTCTCAATATGCTTTTCGGCTTCTTGCTCAGCTTGGTCAAGCAATGCCTCAGTACATAGGTGCTATACCTAGAAGATCATCGACATGGGTTCCTATCATGATCGATCCCTCCTTTTTAACATATGTCCGTTCATCACCAATGCATTGGTAGAGACCTGCTAAAGCTAGGATTCGTTTTAAACCATTCATGTTCGGCCTGATTTAGGCCATATAAAGCTTTCTTCAACTTCCAATATTCAACTTCGCCTTCTTCATTGATATCTGATATATAGACATCATGGTGAAGTAGTGCTTGCAGATATGCAGCTACTATATCCATTGGCGGATAGCCCATTTTCTGTGTAGAGCAATGACTAGCAGGATTTTGAGGGGTTTCTGGCTTCATCATTTGTTCATATGTTTTACTCACTCCGTCTTCCTGCTCCTCGTCTCATATTTATTGATGGTTCCATCAGCTTTGCTTTTGATTGCATAGACCCATTTTGTATCTATAATCTTTGCGTCTTTTGGAATTGCATCTTTAGCGACTTTTATATATACTTCATATCGTTATAATTGTTCTCTCTCATGCTCGTGCTTTTGGCCATTCTTCTGCTTCTTGTTTGCATATCTGTTGGATGGTCAGGATCATTACCAGATCTGCAGCTATCTTTATTTAGTTTATTATGGTTCTTGTAAATTGTCATCACTTCTTAGATTTGCGTTCACCTACTTCATCAATCCAGTCTAATGCTTTTTTTGCGAGGTCTTTTTGGTTGGTTCGCTCAACGCTGGTTCTTCGCTTCTGGTTCTTCGCTCGCCACTGGTTCGCTCGCTGCTGCTGGTTCGCTCGCTGCTGATTCGCTCAACACTGGTTTGCTCGCCGCTGGTTGGGGATTTTTATCTCTATTTTCCAGATTTATCCATGGTAACATAGGTTCTAAATGTAAAAGTATATCCAATGATCCTAGCCTCTATCCCCTTGAGATCAATCACTGGTTTTCTGTAGGTTTCGTCGGCAATGCCCCAGGCTCGACAATTGCCCACTTTAGCCATGCGTAGGAATAATCTCAATGTAGTGACCCATTCTGATAGTTGTCATTTCCGCTGAGCTTCACGTTGACAGATGGGATTTTTCGGTCGGAGGTCGAAGACTGGGTTGGAGGTGCAGTGAGAGCATCAGCCCTGCTGCTTTCGGCGGAGGTGCTTTCGGACGTCGAGTTTGTTGTAGATTGGTGCAGTCCGGGCAACACCAGCAACAGGCTGGTAGACAAATGGCCAATGAAGGATCACTTCACGTCACTTGTGAGAATATATCTGGACGTATGAAAGTATGAACGGATGTGTGCGAGAAGTTGAGACAGGAATCTCGAAGCAGCATTACTGCTTGACTCGGGTTCGGTAGGGTTTTGCATCCCAAAGAGATTCTGCATCTCAACTATGTTGCGAATATCAGAGTCGGCCATTGATCTTGTATTTTAGGTGCGCTTTTCGCTGGTGGGAACGTGAATATCTATTTAAGCCTGCGCCGGGCTCATAACCTGGGTCAATATGTGATAAATGTAACAAGTGAATATAGAACTTATCGTATTGCTTGTCTGTATTGCTTGCTTGTCTATTCACCGCTGGCTACCCCAGGGGTTTATATACATGAGATTCACTATAACTCTTCCACTTCATATGAGTCCACATGAGTCCACATGAGTTATATACATATGTTGAGTTATGCATGTGTTAACACATGTGTTACCCTAATAAGTGTTGACTGAGTATTCCCAACACAGTGGTATCCCGGAACTCGAATTCTGGAAGTCGACATCTAGACATTGCTGCTAAGATTGAGGGGAATCAGAAAAGCGGAGGATTAAGCAAGAAGCACAGAAGGGGGAAGAGGAGTTGAATGTGAAAATTGAACGGAGAGTTGGGGAGTACTGCGTGACTCAACCCAAACTTTCATCAACAAAAAGGAAGAGGTCTCTATGCCAGAAGGACAAATTATGGATCAGCCGTTGGGAGGGATGCTGGGGAAGTTACGTGAGGCAATTCACCGCTAATGGGAGCTGAATCTACGAAGGATTGCGTTAAAAGATACGAAAGTTGACGGGGAACAGGAACCTTGAAGCTTATTGGTGGAATATGTTCCTAAAATTCCTAAAGCTTTTGACTGACTTTCGAACGGGCTCAGACTGGAAGCTACTGAATGTTATTTTACTAGTTAGTTTCCTGGGGAGGATGTTTGGTAACACTGGGAGGTAGGAGGTAGATGTAGGTATCATAGCTGAAGTACATCGTGAGTTTGGATAGGCTATCTAGCTCTTATTGTGCGGGGAGTGGATTGAGAGACGGTATATACCTATGATGCAAGGATAGAAATCTAAGCCGTTCCAATGCCGTTATTCATCAACTGGAATGCCATTGTGGTGTGCTAGCTAACAAACAGCCGTCTGTAAACCTAGATATCTGGTAAGGGGAAGATTTAGTGAAATTGAAATCTTATACGTAGCAATCTAAATCTCATGTTACCCTGAACTTGAAATCCCAGCCCATACCTGCAGATCACATGCAGATAAGATAAGAAAACACTCCAAGGTTCGAGCCAATTCATGGGGATACGACTCATCGCACTGTACCTATCCACAATTCATACTCACAATGCCCGGCCACCGCGGCAGTCCCCGAGGACCGTGCAGAAATATTAATGGCGCAGATGGGCGGGATAGGCCGGCGAAATCGTGGCGGGGCGGGGGAGGGGTCCCCGTGGAGATGCCTTTGGGTACGAATGAGTGGAGGCAGAGCTGGAGGGGGGGAGGTTGGGTGCGAGGATCTAGAAGGGCTGGAGGGGGATCCATTGAATTGGCTGGTTGGAGCCGGGGCCGAGGAGATGGAGGAGTGGAGGGGTTTAGCGGAGCTGGGCTGATGATACGGAGGGAGGAAATAGAGAGGGGGAGTAGAGAGGGGGGTGGTTTGAGTAGTAGTAGTACTACTACTACTGCTGCAGGGGTTTCCACTAATATGCCTACGTCTACGATTCAACCATGGCCACAGCCCTCGGCATCTCGAGATGGTCGGCTCAAGCCCCCACGAGACCCAAGTGGTGGCCCTGGACTCGTATCGAAAGGTGATACTAAGTGAGTTTACACGTTCACTCAGAGAATGGAGCCCATACTAACCAACCTCTCAGACTCCTCTCCCCCACCGCCCAATCTTCCCTCTTCACCGAAATCCTCGAAAAATACACCCCCTTCATCATGTCCATCTCCTCCCTCCCGCGCGGTCCACTCAGCACCAAGGCCCCCCCAACGCACCGAACACAACACATCGACGCTCACACCGCCATAACACAAACCCTTCTCCTGACCCTCCGCTCCCTCCGCGAAGCCCTTCTCGCCACATCCCGCCTCGACGATTTTGCAAAGGACGTATACGTCTTCACTGCCCGCACGGCTATCCTTGTCCAGCATAAAGAGTCTTATCTCCCATCACTTCTACATCTGCTGCATAATATACACTCAAATAACCCGCTGACGGAGAAAGAGCTCGCTGAGTTCGCGGGGTATTATGTTATCCATTTGGCGTGTGTCCTAGGAGATTTTAATGAGGCGTATATTATCCGCAAGCAGTTCCGACTGAGGAGTGATGGCGATGCGAACACTACATGGGCGGATGTAGATGCAATCCTCCGCGCACTAGTAAGGAATGATTATTGGTCGTGGGCGAAGCTGAGGGACAAGGTGGGGGTGAAGATGAGGAGGTTGATGGAGATGGGAGAGGAGGTAATGTTGAAAAGGGTGGTGGGGTGTTTGGGGAAGACGTATTTTGAGGTAGAGAGAGTGTGGGTGGAGGAGATGCTGGGCATGGAAGTGGAGGAGGTGAAGAGGAGGTTTGAGGGGACGGGTGATTGGGAGGTTTGTGGTGAGGGAGGGGAGGGGAGGGTGGTGGTTAGGAAAAGACCGGGAGGTAAGAAGTAGAGGGTTCTCAGTGATGAATGATTGGGAGGGGTAGGGCCTGTTGTTGTACCCCAGGGAGTGAAGGCCGGATTTTTGCGTTGCTTGTTATATACCACCTTTCAATATTGGAGTTTTTGGTGAGTTTTTGGTGAATTTTTTGCAACTGTTGTAATACACAGCACTTGCATCTAAAAATACTATCCAGTGCTTTGAATTTTCCTGTTTTTGCTTCCTTGTGTATAATATAAGAGGGATCAGGTTTCGCCTTTGGGGGAAGTATCACTCAACAATGTCTCTTACAGAAGAAGCCCAGATAAAGACTAGGATGAATAAACTATTAGGGGAAATAACCGGTATCATTCTAGGCGAACTTCTGGGATTCAATGAAATGAGCTATACGCTATACACCCATCCGCCATATGCCACCAGTTAAAAAAAGAACACCACCAAACGTATTGGCCTCTGCGTCTGGACTGCTATCTTAGATTTTATTATCACATAAGCAAAAAAACAAAAAAAAACACGATTTCTTACAATTTCGATACGTTTTTTCTCACGGTTCAGCACATCGGAGTCTATACGCTTATGGAGCCTAGGGCTATGAAGCGGCCCCGATCCCTCATCTTTAAAGACTCGGTACACCCTCGGAACAACGGGCTACATGAACGTCCACCTCCCGAACCAAAGAAATCGTAACAGAAATTACCCCTGCCTCCGCCACCACGCCCCTGTACCGGCCAACTCCCCCGCCATCGAAATGTAACCTCCACCATCACGCCTTTACCGGCCCTTCCCCTTGAAAGATGAACAAAGGAAAATCGTGGCATCTGCTCTCAGTTCCCCCTCCGCTCAGGCTACGTCTAAACCAGGTCTACCGTGCGTTCTTCTCCTCCATCCTTGATCTTCTTCAACCACTCTCCGATCATCTATCTCCTGGTCAACGGTATCATCCAACTTGTTCCGCCAGGATTGGAGGTTCCCTTTCCCAGTCCTGCAGTGGACATAATTAACCCATGCCTTCCACTCCCACCTGACTACCTGCACCTAGCACTTTTCTCTGTGCCTCCCTCTTCCTTTTCCACTCCTGCCTCAACCCCCCCTCAGTAATCTGAAGTTCTTTTTTCCGCTCCTTTTTTAGCCAAGGCATCGGCTCTCTCATTACTAGGAATGCCAGCGCGTGCTTTTACCCAGCCGAGTCTGACAGCCCCAGCCCCAAGTCTCCTCTGCCTTTCTCTAACTTCTAGGACCACACTTCCTAGGTCTCCGGTCCTATTCTTCCTCCTTCTGCCCGCCTTCCTGATTGCTGCGATCACTGCTTGGGAATCTGTAAGAACGAGGATCTTCTATTCTGGAGGAAATTCCCCTAATGCTTTTCCGATTCCCGCCACCTCTCTATCCCATACCGTGGCAAGCTAACCCAGTCCCACACTTCCTTACAACTCCCTCCAAGCGCCCCCTACTCTACCCTCTTCACTCATGCTCCTATCCGTATACACTACCACTGCATCCTCCTTAACCTCCTCGATTTTTTTGACCCACTGGTCTGCCTTAGAGTCCTTAGTTAAACCCAGGTCGACAACAGGAACATCGGTGATTGGAGTATCGAAAGGAGGAATCATGTACACTCCTCCTCAATTAATGCATATCAAACTTACAAGAGAGGCGACGCTGTCGCCTCCAACACTGGTCTGCTACGCAGAGCGAAGCTATGATAGGGGATTCGGTTCGGTTTAGCTTCGGTCAGGATTCCTCCAACGCTGAGTTTCTCATTACCCTCTTGGATTAGGCAGCCAGCCTTGATCAGGATCACGGTCATGACTGAAGTAAAGCCATCCTTTTGAAGAAATTGCTCACCAAAGTCGTCCCAATCCCTCCCATTCTCCACATTTCTTCCCGATCCCTTATCATCTTTCCTGCCAACCTTGCCTGAGCTGCATCCATCATTCTTAGTGACTCAACCCCAGCAATTTGGCTCACCAACTCTCTTCTTGAACCATGTATCACATTAACACATTTCTTCAATGCCTGGTACTAGAGTTTTCGAAATCCTCCTCCCAATCTTTCTAACTCCTCCAAGCTAGCTCTATTCCCCAGAGTGCATCTGCCCTAATCATTCTCGTGTAGGCAGATCTCCAACTGTTAGCGCTCATACTCCAGTTTGAACTGCCCAACTCGTTCAGACTTCCTAATAACTTCCTAGCCTTCTCCAGTCGCTCCTTCCAATGCTCCTTGAACGACAGACTCTCATCCATGACTATTCCAACCCACTTTACCCACTTCACGTCTTTCTTCTTAGATCTTCTCTTATCCCTCAAAACCAGACGCTCGTGTTTGGAAAGGTGACATTCCCATTATCATGGCACTTTTCTCCTAGCGGAGTAACATAAACAATGTGACCGGGATCTGAGTATAATAAAGAGCAAGAAATAGAAAACAATAATGCGAGTAGCACTATTTTCAAAGAATCCGTTTATGCAAGTAACTTTTATTCCGAAATTCGTACGTTCGAATACGTATACTCAAAACCTCTCCGTTCGCTCTCCTCCTCGATCTCACTCCAAAGAATCGTCTCCATTTTCTTCAAATCCCGTACACCCTCAATATCTCTTGGTTTATCGTATTTTAACCCAAACTTCCTAGCCAACACTCGAACAGGTTTCCGTCCGACTCTCAAATCAGAACCCTCCAATCGAGTGTTTCCCACAAGCTTTTCTAAATGACAAATCCAATTGAGACTAATTCTCGAGAGTTCCGGCTAGAAATATACTCGTCCGGAAGCTGAGATTCCGTTTTTTTGGATTGGAAATAATGTTTGACCTGTTCCCGCCCCCACATTTGGAGGTTGATGGGGAGATCTATGGGCATGGAAGGCCGGAGGTACCCGGGGCATTCATTGGGGGAGTAAGGGGGGCAGGGGCGGTTGTTGCAAATTGGGGGTAGATACCAGGGGGAAAGGTTGGGTGAGTACTTAGTCACGGCCACCTTCTGCTCTAAATGCGCTAAACCTACTATCGTAGTGACTGCCACTTCCAGTCGGACGATCTCAAATGACACTAAGCCTATCTGCGCCATTGCCAATCATGCCACTGGGATCAGTTAGGGAAACTGGCATAGTTACTAACTTACCTCTTGTGATCTAGTACTCACCATGTAGCAATAAAAATAAACCTACATGTAGGATAGTGTACTTCCACTCGTATGATCTCAAATGGCACTACCTAGGTACATATCGTTTGCAGAAACAACAAATAGCTGGCATGAGTTGAAATGAATTAGAAGTTCAAAAAATAATAGTTACTAGTGACTTTTGTCGTGAACTCTACGCTGAACGGTGATTTAAAGTATATTCGATCACTCTAACTGTGGTCCTTGGCTTGGCATTTACTTAGAGTATAGTTGGGAACGAGTAGTCTCGATCGGAACGAGAACAATTGTAGGTCTTTATTCGGAAAAGAGTAGTCTGGTTGGAAAAGAGGATCTATGGAGCTGACCAGAGCGAAGTACGTGTGTTACACATAGCCGCTTGCATCGATACCAGTACCTATCTACTTGCAGCGATGCCACACACGTAACATGTACAGCACATACCTGCTTCATATGAAGCCTCTTACAAGCATCTAGTAGCCACAGACGTACATGCTACAGCTTAGTCTGGCTTGCACTAGCCCCTCCTTGCTACAGCTAATACTTGCTTTCTTAGTATATACCTGCTAGCAACTGCGTTATCCCATCTTCATGTATATAGTACTAGTGTTTGGGAAACACCCTTCTGGAACAGGCGCACACGCATATGCACACGCACACATACAGATATTCCTACGCACATATTCTCATATTCGTACTCATATCTGCCTTCACATATACATTCATACATACTCTCACATATATAACGTTTACTCACGTACACTTACATACGTGACACTCACGTACTGTTCATTCTCACGGTCACACATAGTTTCTTGGCTGTTGTCACTTGTAGTATACTAGCCTCTACTTTATTAGACTATAGTCTGGCTTGATTACAACCAGACTAGATTAGACTATTGCTTCTGACGAAGTCTCTCTTGTTGTGGTTTAGTCTGGTTACAGTGGTTATATAAACCGCTCAAAAGTCCTGTCTGTATTTGATAGATCAGAACAATCCAGTCCAATCCAACCATCCTTCCGTTGCGCTGCATTCTCCCTGTAGATTTCCAACAGGTTATGAGCTCCGGTTAGCTCTTGGCAGGCAAGCTCTCTTCTCTGGCAAGCTCTCTTCTCTGGCAAGCTCTCTTCTCTGGCAAGCTCTCTTCTCTGGCAAGCTCTCTTCTCTCGCAAGCTCTCTTCTCTCGCAAGCTCTCTTCTCTCGCAAGCTCTCTTCTCTCGCAAGCTCTCCAACGCCCTGTTCCTCTACCTCTTCAAAAATGTCAAATCCATCGTCGCCCGATGTATACGTTACCAAAGTGGGGACTGTTCCGCGCCTTACACATGGAAACTTTGCCGCCTGGTCAAATGCAATCAAATATGTCCTTTATTGGAATGAACTGCTGGGACATTGTTAGAGGTACCGAGAAACCTCCGGAAATTTCAGAAAATGACTACGAATCGGACGAAGACGAATTTGGAAAAGACCTGAAGAAATACACGAAGCGAGCAAACAAGGCAGTTTCAGTGATATACGGATCAGTTTCTCCAGCAATTCAAACCTATATCACAGGCCTTACTGATGCTGCAAAAATGTGGACGATATCTTACTTTTTCTGTTATAGTCGAGCTAGAGCTGAAGAAATCCGAGACAAGCTCAATCAGAAGTACAAAATTACGGATCTAGGTTTACTTCGGAAATTCCTAGGTCTACAAATTATTCGCAATCGCTCCCTAAGACAGATCTTTATTCACCAGGCAAACTATATTGAAGACATTCTTCAAGCGCAAGGCATGAGCTCTTACGATTCCATTAGAACCTGCAACATCTCCTATCACCAGATTCAAGCTCGTCAGAAATCAATAAGTCTAACTCAGAGTTGAAAATGATCTATCAAGCACTTATTGGAAAGCTCATGTATGCCATGGTTGGCACACGTCCGGATCTTGCCTTTGCTATAGCGATTCTAGCAAAATTTACCGCAGCTCCTACAACTCAACATATGGGTGCATGCAAGCGGGTTTTAAGATATTTGAAAGGCACCAGCTCTTATGGTCTTTTATATTCTAATAAGTCACTCTGTATTGGCTATACAGACTCAGACTATGGAGGAGACAAAAGCAATCGAAAATGTTGGTTGTTGGACTGATAGTCTCGGTATTGACAATCAGGATAACGCCAAAGTCGTTAGCTATGATCTAAAAGAGCTAGCTGATATGATAATGAGGGAACAGCCACGTATGCAGAAGCACCGAGCAATCGATTGGGCACACGCACCTGCTGTTGGAACATAGGTAATAGGATGACGGTGGCACAAGGGCGAACGTGCGAAGGGCACAAGAGCGAGCATGCGAAAGGCGAACACGCGAAGTGCGAATTGCGCAGTGCGAACTGCAGAGTGGATGTGTTAGTGGAATATATAAGACGAACGGGGTTCCTTACTTTCATGTATCAATTAATCCCTAGAGCTGTTTTCTCCTTTCATAGTATTCGAATATTCTCCTCTCTCTCTCATACGCGAAGAACGTAATTCTTCACCTGCCAGCTAACAGCTTTAAGGTATTCAAGAAACAACGTCAGGAGGAGCGAGATGAGGAGAATCAAGAGCCGCAAAGATGGTGACAAAACAAGTGGTTCTGATATGGGTGGTGATGAAGAATGGACATTGTAGGCTGAATTATGTGTATGTAAGAACTGTTTTCTACGGGTCTACATAACTGTTCTGGCCGATTCACTAATATGTCGAAATGGGGCGATATTTGCTTCCCAGGCCTTACGCTCTCCGCAAAGTCAGGACAACCCCCCACCCTGAGATCTTCCTATTCAGCTATGCAGACGATGTCAACCCCCTTATCATCACTCCTCCAAATACCACGAAATCAGAGCACGACATGGTGGTAAAGCAGGTCGACCTGTCCCTCATAAAGGCCGCCAAGGAAGACAAGTTGGAATGGGACACCTCTAAGGATACCAGGCTCGACTTCGGAAACAACAACACAGAGATCAAGACTCTCGGCATCGTCGTCGACAGCAAGCTTAATTTCAGAAAACACATCAGGGCCAGAACAGAGAAGGCCGGGGCTGCTATGAATGTCCTCCTACGCTTGGGCAACAGCAACAAGGGCATGTCCCCCCGCGCGCTCAGGAGCATGTACACAGGCCTTATTCGCCCCATCTTCCTGTGGGGAGCAGAGCTCTGGGATCAGGCCAACACCTCTCAGATGGAACACATAGAATACCAGGCCTTGCGCAAGATATGCGGCGCCTACCAGGGGAGCTCGAAAATCAAACTTGGCCTGATCGCTAACATTGAACCCCTGGAAAGCAAACTCTCCGACCTCCGCAACTGTTGGGCGGCGCGCGCAGTCCGCACTGGTGACACCCACATAAGAGAGATGTTGTCGCCCCACCACCACCCCCACAACATCATAAAAAGGGTCTTCCGAGCAGCCACAGCCTTCGAATTGGACAATCTAAGCTTTGGCAATAGCAACTATTCGAACCCCAGCAGTCTCACACTCAATGTGCTATACGACCCGTTGGACCCATATTCCAAAACCAAGGGCGGATGTGCGGCCAAGATCGGAGGCATGCTAGACGAGGGCTGGAGAGTCTGCTATACGGACGGCACAGGCAGACAGGAGCATGCTGCTTCAGCAATGTTCTCGGAAGACAGAAGAGGAAACCCAACTTTGAGATCCAGTTCTTATCTGGGAGAAGAGGCCACGGTCGCCGATGGAGAAAGAGAGGCTATCGTCCTCGCACTTAAGGCGCACGCAGACACATCCATGGTGGCCATCCTCTCCGATTCGACCGCAGCCATTTCGTCAGCTCTGGATATCTCATCAGGGTCAAACCCACCCAGGAGCGGGATCGAGACTAAGATGGGAGATGTTAAGAGCGATAATCCGCTTGCAAGTGTCATGTGAAATTTGAACGCGGAGGAGCGGATAAAAGCGGATGTCACAGGAAATATGGATGCGGAAGGAAGAGTAGGCGGATATCATGTAAAATACGGATGCGGATGAATGGATATGCGGATATACGAGTGTGCCCGCATATGGTTAAAGAGGGCATGATATCGCCAGGTCACGTTTCTGTTTTTTCATTCCGTTGTTACTGAAAAGTTCGTGTATTTAATGGGGCCTTGAGCGCCCGTACAGATCACCATATTTTTTGATCACGGTGATATACGTCAAATATATCATCTCATCTCTCTCATACATTCACGCAGCCGTGCGTGCGATTTTTACTGAGATCTCCTGGCGGAGCGCCACTCCAACGGCTTTGACACTTCGATATCCTGGGTTCGTTCCCACCTCGGCATCAAAGGGAACGAGGAGGCCGATGAACTGGCCGCCTTGGCATCCGCACGAGGACAGTTCACCGTCCAAGAACCCACGGTAACGGAAGGAGGAATCAGGCAGGCCTCCAAATCCATCCGCGCGAAAGCCAGAACAGCTCCCGGGTTTGGCATAAGGCGTTGCGAATGGAACCGCCATACGCTATCAGCCTACACATGGCTCCGCACAGACAGGGGTCCCCAGAGATATTGGCTCCATCGAGTGGGCAAGGCGGACACCAGCTCCTGTCAGTGCGGTTATCATACAGAGAACGGGCATCACATTACTTTCGAATGTCCGCTTTATCACACACAACGACGACACATGGGCAATGTTAAGGAGTGGGAAGACATCGACCGCCCTATATGGGTCAAGGAGGAAGAGGGAGGAGGACAAGTGGGACGCAGTAGAGAATTTTTTCAGTTTCGTGTATACGAGGCTATGCGGGAGACAGTTTTAATGGGTTCCGTTATTTGTTTTTTTTTCTACAAGTTCACGCAGACCTCAGTCAGGCCCTTCGAGGTCATCTGGCACACGGCCGGGTAATGACAGCATGGAGGTCTGCGCTTCACGAATTTCATTGCGCATTTGACACAATTTTGATTTACACTAGCTTTTTGATTTACACAGTTTTGATTTACACAGTTTTGGATTCACGCAATATGTTTGTATTTAGTCTTCTGCTTTCTGCGCGCGGCGGATTTGGCAAATTAACTTGCCTCCGGTGGCTCCTCATAGTCCCCTCACTGGGATTGAATAGGAGTAATGAGTATTTAAAAAAAAAAAAAAAAAAAGGCGATATTTGCAGATGGGTCGAACCGTTCACCAATGGTGGTGTTAGCGCTAATATAAATTGGAGCGCGAGGTCCATTTGCTCAGGGGTCAAGGGGGATGATGGTCGTATAGATGGGCCAGGTGTCACGCAAGTCTGAACGGGTATGCTGTGGCTTGAGCTAGCTTACCAGGTTCGGGACAATTCTCCCTTCAACAGCCAACTGTAACAGAAGGGGGCATAAGACAAACCTCCAAGGCTCTACGCTCTAAGGCACGGACAGCCCCAGGATTCGGCGTGAGGACGATGTGAATGGAACCGCCATGCCCTCTCAGCATACACTTGGCTCCGGACCGACCGAGGCCCTCAGAAGTATTGGCTCCACAAAATCGGCAAAGCAGATTCCAGTGCATGCAGCTGCGGATATCACACTGGACGGACAACACATAACCTTCTCCTGCCCAACATATAACGACCAGCGAGCCACCTTAGGCAGCATTAAAGACTGGGTGGATTTAGACCGACCGATATGGATCGAGGAAGAGGGAGAAGAGGCTTGGGATGCAGTTGAAGCGTTCTTCGGTGGTTTATTCAGACACGTGACCGGAAGATAGACTTTTCGTTCACAAGTCTTTGGGTTTTTAGTTACGACACTTTTGTTTTACTTCAGTTTATACTGGCGAGGGGTTTAGATATTTCTTTATGACACTCTTGGCTCATTCGCGCGCCTTTTCCACTAGCGAGGGGTTATCTACTGACGGGAGGGTTTTTCCACTGGCGAGGTGTTTTATTTTTGGTTTCTACTGGCGAGTTGAGTTTTGTTCTACTGGCGAGTGGTTTCGCAGGCCTCAGTCAGGCCTCTCGGGGTCATCTGGCACCTAGCCGGTTTATGACAGCATGGGGGCTCTGCGCCTTACGAATTGTGTCTTGTACCGGTATTGCTTTCCGCGCGCGGTGGACCTGGCAGATTAACTTGCCTTGTCCTGAATCCACCCGGGTTTCCGGGTTGCTCCTCATAGTCCCCTTACTGGGATTGCATAGGAGTACTGAGTATTTAAAATAAAATAAAAATACCAGGTTCTTGATGAGGATGCTGAAGGCTTCCTTTGATTGACGTCACTGAAGGGTTCCCTTTTTTTATGCTATGTACTCCGTAGCTTATGGTATGTATGTAGGTATGTATGTTCACACTAGAGAGTCCCGATTTGGCCCCTACCTTGTCTAATCTAACAGACTACTATTTTGGGAATCGTGCTAGTCCTCTGTTTGCACACCGCACTCAGTCTCGTATGCAGTCCTAGTCTAGTTGGCACAGGAGGGTGTTGTGCCAACTAGACTATGCAGTCCTGACATATGTAGTACTCTGCAGCTTCCAGCCTAGTCTGCAGCCCCTACCTACACTAACATTGAAGGGCTTACTTTATCTCCAGTTACCTTAGGGTACGACAGATCAGGGGTTTTTCAACTACGCCCTTAGTATCAAAAACTATATATTATTTTGTACAGTCATTCCCTCCTCTTTGAACCACCAGTCCCTGCAGTCCCTCCAGTCATCACCAACAGACTTCAGGAAATACAAAATTGTAGTCACATTGTCATTTGCCTCCTACCTAGGCCCCATATCCTCTATAGTTTTCTCTGCATTGCCTCCTGCTGCTTTTTTCTCAGAATCTCCAATAGACATCCAAAGTATGGTCATTTGCTTCGTTCGTAAACCACCATTTGTCCGCAATTCCTCCGCAGTCATTTGCCAATACCTCAGGAAGCATCCATCCTCCTTGAACGAAGTATTGTCTACTACTTCCGATTACTAATCTTTCAACATTAATTCTTCAACATCAATCTGAAACCCAATCCTTAAGCATCATGGCCATGGATAATTCTAACTCCTTCAATGCAATAATTCCATACCCTTCAGTAGTTACATGATAATAACAAGCTTTATTCAACGATCAACACGGACTTCTTCAAATGATCTCTAACACCCGACACGAGCGTAATTGTGGAACCTGCAACAGTGCTGAAGTCTGCAAGTTCCTTGCGAAATCAATTGGGAACAATGCATATAAGACCAAGTCAGTAGCCAACGCAGATGACCACAAATCCATGATCCGATTTCTCTGGACGGAAGTCTACACTGCGAATTCAACTTGGACTATTTTTATTAGTGGGGTGGGTTTACGGCATCGCGGCCTGAAGCTATTGTCAAAAGTAGCAACCACTGAGGCAGTAATGAATCACTGCAATATGGTGAAACAAAGTTACTCCTGGAGGAAGATGAGGAAACGGGTACGCTTGGACGGGTGTTGCTTGTGTATCTGTCAACGAGAGGTTGCACCACCATATTAAACAGCAATTCCGATGAAAAACAACGGCCACGATTTGCACAAATGTATGTAATGCGTACACGACGCATATATTGATGCATACAATGGGTAGGTAAAAATGTAAGGAGACACTGTACAAAGAGGTACCGTAACAGTGTACCGGTACTCACTCTGTGGAGGTTAGTACCGCTATCCTCAAAGTTGGTAGGGAATCATTTTGTTGGCCATTTCTCTCTTTCGAGTCCCAACATGAGCTGCTTGTAGAGGTTTTGGATTGGTGGATTGGTAGGATTTCTGCATGAATAGCCTTCCAGACAAGCATTCTGCACGCTTCCGCTCAATGCCAACTGTTAGAGCATACTATTCTGTAACTGGACGTTGGGCCTTATCCTCAATCCTCGCCTCAAGGCCAATAATCTTCATCCTCCTCTCCGTGCCATTTGCTAGGATATAGGTTCTCCAGTCGCCGCGCAGCGCGTCTCCGGGGTCTAATCTTCGTAAGTAGATTAAGGAAAATGTCATAAATCGAAATACGCAACTGAGACCCCTCATAACCATCCCCTCAGCACGCCGAAAGCACTCCTCAAAACCTGCTTCAACTTCTCATACCAACTAGGTACCTCTCCGTCCTCCTATTTGATCCATCTGGGGCGAGCGAGGTCCTCCCAATCCTTGATACTACCCAAGGCAGCTCTCTGGTCAACGAAATCAGGGCAGCCAAAGGTGATGTGTCGACCATCTTGCGTGTCATGTCCGCACTGGCATATGCTTGTCTCGGATTTGCCGATCTTGTGAAGCCAGAATTTCTGTGGTCCCTTGTCGGTACTGAGCCAACTGTAAGCTGTGAGAGCATGGCGATTCCATTCTGTCCTCCGGACGCCATACCCGGTGTGGTGCGAGCTGCGGCTCTGATTGCCTTGTGTACTTGTCTAGGTAATGCCTCCCTCTGTGACTATGGAATCCTTGAGGCAAACTTATCCGAGGGCTGAGGAGAAAGCTGCAAGGTTGTCTGCCTCTTCGTTCCCCTTGATGTCTATGTGAGAGCGGATCCATGCAATGGCTGTATCAGCTACGTTTTCGTCTCGCTCTAGTAGAAGCCTCAGGAGCTTGAATTCGGTGCCCGACCTAGGGGATTGTGTTCCTGCAGAGAGGTTGATAGCTGCTGCTACAGCCGAGGAGGAGTCCGAGAGGAGATTTTTTTTTTTTTTTTTTTTAAATACTCATTACTCCTATTCAATCCCAGTAAGGGGACTATGAGGAGCCACCCGGAAGCCCGGGTGGATTCAGGACAAGGCAAGTTAATCTGCCAGGTCCACCGAGTCCGAGAGGAGAGTAACCATTGCTGATTCCCGGTGTGCTGCACGTTAAGGTAGGATTTTTATTTTTATTTTTTTTGAGTCTACGTCTGTGGAGCCTAACGGCCCCGATCCCTCATCTTCAAAGACTCGGTACACCCTCGGAGCAACGGGCTACATACATAAGCGTCTTGCCTTCCGAACCAAAGAAATATCTAAGGAAAGACCCCTTGCTCCTCCACCACGCCCCCGGTAATTCAGGGCATTCAGGCCAATCACGCCGTTCAGACCAGACCGTTCAGGCCGTCCAGGCCATCAGGCCGCACTCACCTCGGCCGGGCTACCCCAGGCACTTTCAGGCCGTGCACGGACCTCGGCCCCCAGGCCAGGCCGCGGGCAACGGCCGGCCCGTTGGGAACTAGGCCTGGGCTCGAGACTTACGAGACGAGACATCTCGAGACTTTTGTGAAAATTTGTCTTTGGTTCGACATGCAGATATCTCTCTGAGACGGTTTAGGAGCCGTTTAGACACGTTAAGACAGTGTGACCTTTCGCTTGTTATATGTATTATTTGGTGCTTAAATGCAGAGTTTTCCTCTCCGCACATTATCTGCACATTCCTGATACCTCCATCATTAATTTCCATGTCGGCTGCTCGCACTTCAGATGAGTTTACACCGCTCGACATGATTTTAGAGCGAGGGTCAGTTTAATTTGAAAACATTTTACATATCACATTTAAAAAGCAAAACAGTTCACTGCGCACTCCAGTCGTAGAGGAGTACGCAGCTAGTCTGCACCGGGAGGTATTAAGTTCCCGGATTTTACCAGCCGACTCTGGGAGTCGAACTGGGAGCCCCAATGGTTTGCTGGGCAATCCCACCTCGCCACAACCGAACCAGTCGGCCACAGATAAGGTGGGATATGAATAGGTGGATGCAACCAGACACATAAAGGCATGGGCTGTATCTATAATATACCTCTTCCCTCCTGCCAGCTCCCCCTCCCTCCCGCCCTGCCAGCTCTTCACCCCTCCCGCCCTCCTGCCAGCTCTTCCTCCCGCCTTTCCTCCCCGCCCTTCCTCACCGCCAGCTCTCCCTCCCGCCCTGCCCGCTCGCCAGCTTTCTGATTAAATAATAATAATAATACTACGCATGGTAGCTTTCTACATGCCGAGGCCAAGAATGTACCACCCGATGTCATCCTACAAATCTTCGTTCCAGTTTATCCTCATCAGAATCCTCTAAGGAGGATACAATACATGTTGCTGGCCCTTCGGCTGAATGTCCAATCTCATTTCATACTGTACTTCCACTTTTTATTCCATTGCGTGCTTCATTCTACTATATCTGAATTTTACTTACTTGGCTAATTATGTGCTCCCGTGTTCTCCCGAGGGGCCCGGCGAGCCAGGCATCTCGCGAATATTGAGTTCTCGCTGTGGGCCTGGAACATGTCCATGATTAATTGAGAAAATGAGTATGTAGTTGTACTGACTGTTGATCATCATACCCACACTCTGGCTACATCGGTGGATCAGTGTCTTGTCTTATTTTTTGGGGATCAAGGATCTGCGTGTCTGGGTCCGCGATGGCAGGAAGGGTTGTCCCTCTGGGAGGAGCATCTCGATACACTTCTCTACTTCAACCCCACGTCCGCTTTGACTCGCCAAGTAACGTATGTGGCTTCAGCATTCTCCGACTAACTATGCCTGCTGCATTAAGCACACGGAACCAAGGTACTATCTGTATATGAGAAGCACAACTCTCACCTTGCCATAAGCCTACACCAGTTCACACATGACTAACTTTGTCCTGGACCACAACATTTTTTATCATTCTATTATGTCAAAGCGGTGCTGAGTACTACTGAAGCCAGGTACCTAAACTGATCATGATAGACATTTCTAGGTTCTTGGTTCTTGTATATATGCAAGGCAATTTAGAACGCGGGCCCAGCAGGAAAGTGAACCATTTCATCAGCTCATGTAAAGAGCCCTAATAACAATTATATTTCATTCGATGCTTAGCAACTTAACATACATCCAAGTAAAACGTACGCATTCAGAATAAAACCGCAACCAGCACTTCACCCGTCAGGCTTGTAATATCCTAAGACCGGCCACCCAGGAACCACCTTACTTATTGTATCTAGATCGTATTGTATTGCTTGCTTCCTTCGTTCATACTGGTAACCCTAGGGGTTTATATACATGAGATCCTTCTTCTTCACAAGTGCCTATACGTATGTATGTTGAGTATGCATTTGTCTACATGTGCTTGACACATGCGTACGTATATGTGAAGAAGCCATGGAATGGCATATTAGGTACGGACATCTTCTTCCCCTTCCTGCATTTAGAAAAATACCCGAGGCACTTACGCTCCTCTACCTCTGCGCCCAACAATGCGAAACATGCATCACGACCACAATGACAAAACCTCAGTCTACTGGATATGGGATAAGAACAGCTGAAGTGGGCCAAGTTATCCACCCTAACCTTTGTGGACCTATGCCTGTTGAGGATCTCCACCACCGAAAATACATGATCATACTTATAGACGATTTCTCACGATTCACAATTACTCGAGCCATTGCCTCAAAATCAGATGCTCCTCAAGCCCTCCAGTATATGGTATCATATTTTTCTAACCTTGCTGGCACAAAAATCCAATCGCTCCAAACAGATTTCGGAGGAGATTTTAAATCCACAAAATTCCGCCAGTGGCTTGAGAAAGAAAGGAATTAGTGAGAAGCCCACGGTGCCCCACCAACGCAGTTGCTGAAAGAACCAATCGAACCATTATGACGGTGGTCCGTACTAATCTCAAAGGCATGCCAAACTCCACCTGATCCTTACCAATGGAATATGCAGCCTTCATCAAAAATCGAATCCCACACGGCTCACTAGGTAAATGGAGATGCTCCACTACAAAGGATTAAGTAGCAAGTAGATATCAAGAAGGAACGAGGACGCTTTAGGCCTTTTAGCGAGACTGTTTACTGTTATACCGTTATACGTACGCGGATGGCAAGCTTGCCAATAGAGCGACTGAAGCCAAAATAGTGGGATTCACATCCACATATGGCGTCTACAAGGTTATATTACCATCAAAACGAGTCACTAGTGACTATAGCAAAGAACCCCATTCCGAAACGACCCCCATTAGTAAGACTCAGAACTGCAAACCTCTAAGTCTCAGCGAAACGAATCATTTGAAGCTGATGAACAACCCACAATATCTACGGCCACACCTGGAGTCCTCCCAATTACATCCCAACCAGAAGAACAACAAGGGAGCCTCAGAACGACGAACAACCTGCAATAGCACCCGGAGCCTTCCCAGTCACACCCCAACCAGAGAAAAGGGCGCCAGCACCTCAACCTGAAAGATGGACCACCTCAACCTGAAAGATGGACGAGATATGGAAAAACGTTCCCAGAAGCTTGGAAAGAAATAAGTACTGAGTTCGATGCAGAAACCAACTTCTCTCTGATCTTGAAGCACCTGCACTCATACTCGCTGCACCTGCACCTACACCTACACTCGCTGCACCCGCACCTATAATCGCTGCACCTGCACCAAGAAGAACCACCAGAAGCACGGCCGGTGTGCCCCCACTATGACTAGATCAAGATCCAGCATATAGGCTTATCACCGAAAGTCACCTAACAATGAGCGAGGCACTCAGCTCACCGGATAAAGAGAAATGGGAGCAAGCCATTAAAAGAGAGCTCGGGCTCCTTACCATTTATGAGGTCTACGATTTGGTTGATAAGGTGCCTAAAGGAGTCAAAATAGCAATACCAAATGGGTATTAAGAGAAAAGACTGACAAGCAACCTGACGACCCAAAGCGATTTAAAGCCCGTCTAACAGCCAGAGGTTTTTCGAGAGACCAGGGGTAGATTATAACCGTCATGGGACATATGCTCCAGTTTGTTGCCAGGAAACCTGGCGAATTCTAGTCTGTCTTGGCCTCAAAAAGGGTTTATCATACGACAGTACGATATTGAAGGCGCTTTCCTCAATGGCCCCCTTGAGGAAGTGTTATATGTTGTCGACCGACAAGCTACTGGAGATAAAGCGTGGCTGCTCAAGAAGTCGCTTTACGGGACGAAGCAGGCAGCTCATAACTGGAACAAAGTAATAGACGATATCTTGAAAGGCTTAGGCTTTATCCAGTGCAAAGATGATCTGGGCCTGTACTATCGAGTATCAGATGGAGAACTGATAGTAATTCATGTCGATGATCTCTTATGCGGTTTCTCGACTTCTATGCCACTGTCACATGTTCTGCACCGTTGCTATGATGGTGAAGTTGGTGGTCGCCGGCGACCACTTATATTGTTCCATTAAAAAAGCCCAGCGCAAGATCCGCTGCCTCCTCACCAAATGGTGATTGGACAACACGAGGTTCGGAATCTGAACGGCGCTCCTGGGTTGCCTTGCACCTGATCTCTTCAATGCAGCTATTGATGTGGTCTTCTACCTCCCGGCTGATCTCCAGTGGCGTCAAAGGTGGGAGCCTCCAGCCGGAGACGTTCTTGCCATTGTGGGTTGATACCATAATTGTGATATTCGGATACCGCTTCTTGACCGAACCCATGAAGACCTCGCAAAGATTGCAGAGAGACTTCGACACACCAACTTCCAGAGCCACGAAGGGAGAAGTTCCTTGTTGAACAAGATCATCGACGATGTTCATTATCAAAGTACACTCACAGTGCACACTCCGAGTGATGGTATTCTGCTGAGAAAGTGGTTGCGGTAGTGAGGGGAATTGGATTCTTAAGTTTGTCTCAGTCGGTCCTTTTATGTGTCGGTTTCGCGCCCATTGTTCAACTATTTCAACGCTCGTCTTCTCAATAACGATTCTGTCGGGAGGCGGTGGAGGAACCTGCAAAACCTGTTAGACAGTACAAAAACCGGTAATTTCAGTACGTACTTCCTGTATAACCAAGGTTTGAAGGACTTGGGGGGGGAGTAGGTCGACTTCTCCAACTAGTTGTATAACTGCTCCCATATAGTCGCCTAGCTTACGAATGCGCCTTAGCAGTTTTTGATCGATCAAGAGATTTATATACAAAGGAATGCCAATTGAGTGGGCGCTGACTATTGCACGCCGCAAGAATTCCGGGTCCTTTAAACGCTGGGCAGGACTCAGAGAGTCTAACCAAGAGATGAGTCTGCTTCTCAAGGACTGTTCGGGGCCAATTCTCAGTTTTGCTTTGAGTTTTTCTACCAGCTCGAGGGGAAGGCGGTCTTCGGAGTGGATTCCCCGATCTGTCGAGAGTTTTCTAACTCTCCGCAACACTTTTGATATGCGAGACTTTATCTTCTTTTGACACTTGTCGACTATAGCAGCCATTAAATTCGCATAGCGATCGGTAACGCTCCTGTTGGTCTCAGAAGCGTAATTGAAGAGCGTGCGAACATACTGATTCTCGCTGTCGGTGAAAGGTCTATTCTTGCTGTAGAGAAATTTCATAGATCCATTCGTTCTCAACATGGTTGCCGCCACATCAGACTTCGCTTCGCTTACGAGCAATAACGCAAGTAGATCCAAGAGAACCAGGTGCTTTGACTTTTTGGCAGGGTGCCATCGGCTGCTGTTCAGTTCAGAACTCACGGACATAGCCCGATTTTCTTCATCATTGTCCTCTTCATTTTCGCTGTCATCCTCATCAACATCGGTGTCATCGTCGATTACACTGGCATCGGTGTCGGCAGTTGTGAGCGTTTTTGTTGGCGACGGTTCGGTAATATTGTCGAGAGAAGCAGATAAGCGATCCGTAGAAGGGGGTGGAGGCGACAACGGTCGGCAGACAGTGTTATAGTTGATTTGAGAGATTGCAAATATCATCTCATCGAGAGTCGGGGGAACTTCGTTAGTCACGGACATCGTTGTTGATATGATGGTGATTGACGCGGGCTATCAGAGCGATGAAAGGGCAAAAACCCAAAGGAGCTTGCTGCAGACGCAAAGCACTCAACACAAGGTGGGGAGCAGATAAGTACTGGAAGGAAATGAATCGATGCGTTCCTTCCGCTGTGCAGAAATATGATGCAACGTAATATCGAAAAAAAAAATGGGATGAGATGAGATGAGAGACGGGGGGGGGGGCCCGCGTACACGAGAACTAGCCTCGTACCCCAGCTAGTGTTGTCTGCCAAGCATTGCAGTTTTATTCTAGAATAACTCTGGGGCCACGAACGCACAAATAATACGAGGCTATTCTAGACCGGTTAGGGCTTTTAATAAAACTTGAGCTCGTTCTTTCAGTCATATATCTATAGGCTTTTCATTATCCACAATGCACACCTGAGCCCGAGTAGTAATATACAGTACTCGAGTACTCGTTTGAATAAATCTCAATGCAGCACCATTGCTATAAATTACTTCAAACAAGATGTTCCGAGTGGGGATGTGGTATACAAACATCGGAAGGTTGATGTTCTATGCGTTTCTGCTAGAACATGATACAACCCCCTAGCAAATCCGTCCCGGCCCTCTTCAGCGTCTTATTCATGGTTACTTTCTTAAACATTGTTACTTCCTTTTCCGCGAGTTTCTAAGGTATTCCTTTTTACATGCGACCTACTGCACACATTCTTTGCTTTCACCCACGCACGAAAATTGACGAAATACTATTAGTGCTACATGAGTAACACCTGGCAGATTAACTTTGCCTTCTTGTCTTGAATCCACCCCAGGGTTTCCCGATGTTCCCACTGGGATCGCATATGTATTTATTTAACAAAAAAAAAAGGAAATTTCGAACACTTGTGGCCAGTGCAGACACAATCTGCCAGGTGTTGAAAATCACGTGAGTCATCAGTGTATGAGGATATGACGTTGTGGCAATGCCACTCACGTATATACCGATGCCACTCACATAACTGTAGCACATACCTGCTTTCCAGCGATACTTACCTGCAATAGCAGCTATTATCCCTTCATGTATATAAGCTCTTCATGTTGCGACTCTAGATATAGAGTAACTAGAGAACGTTTCATGTACACATACACTCGTACATTCATACGCTCGTACACCTTATTTACGTGCTCTCTCATATATTCGCACGTCTTACAGAGACTCACGCATACATACACGCATATCAGGTGCAGTGTTCCACGAGGCATCCCGTCCGCTCTGCCATATCTAAGCTTCAGATCGCCGCGGTGGGTGACCACGCGGGAAAGTCTCCCACCGCAGCACGCAATGGGTATTCAGAATTTTTGACTTCTTCTTTTGGTATCATTGATGTTGCCCTTTTTGATTGAGATAGTCCTTTTTGGGCTCATACTAGTCTCGATCACTATGTAGTCCAGTTCTTTCAGTCATTCAGCTAGTCCTATCTTGGTATTCTCCCTACCACACTATTTTTAGTCTGGTTATCATTTTTAGAACGAGTTTTGCGGACAAAAATTTCAGAGTAGCTACATGTTTGAAGTCTGCTTGGATCCCAAAAATGCCAGCTGTGCTGGGTCATCAAATGTATATATATATGTTTATTTTCCTCGTTGCTAAACGAAATTCACAACATCGCCATTATGTCTACAGTGCCAACACCAACCCAGACCCTTCCTACAACCACCTTAGGTGGCATGACTACTGACCACTTCGATACCTTCAATCAAGCACGAGCATCGATATCTCCAACAGGGTAATGCAGCGGGACGTTATGATGTCGGCTTCATAGATAGCATCTATGAGTTCGGATCTTCCACATATATCGAGCATCGTTTTTTTCTGCTGAGTAGGTTGATATTGGGCGGCAATGCCGTTGTTTCTGCTGAATCAGCTGAGAATGGAGGACTGACGTTGCTGAGCTGTGTGCACACATTAGAGGCCTGGCGATATTCTCACCTATATGGACTGAACTTCCGTCGTCGTTGCTGAGCTAAACCTACAATATTGCTGCTGAGCTGTGTTAGCTATGTGTGCACACATTAGAGGCCTGGCGATATTCTCACCTATATGGACTGAACTTCCGTCGTCGTTGCTGAGCTAAACCTCCAATATTGCTGCTGAGCTCTGTCTGCCATGCTCTCTGAAGTTGTTGCGTTTCTGTGACTTGTATGGTGGATAAAAAAATCCCCATTCACGCGAGTAGGTGCTACCTATGGCAGCTGCCGGCTCGGCAATGCCACCTTAGAGTGGCAATGGGTGCTAGCATGGTTGTACAGCTAATGGCGCACTATGCCCATGCAGGCAAAGGCTTCACGTCTGGCCAACCTGACGGAACTCCTCCATTCGCAATGGTGATATTGATGGCTTCGCGGCTTGTATGCTTGGTGGGAACTGATGGATATCGGGCTTATTTATATGGAGGGTTTGCTTAGCTTGCCAATATGGAAGGTTTGCTAGTATTTTCGGGCTGTTCATATTAAACGTTTTCATGCATATCGGGCTTCCTCGTATGTATGATATTCATGGCTTTCCGGCCTTGCAATAGGTATGATATTCATAGCTTTCTGGACTTGCAATTCAAGGCTTTCCGGCCTTGCAATATGTATGATATGCATGGCTTTCCGAGCATTGCCAGGCCTCCAATGTGTGCACGCATAGCTAACCTACAGTATCTCACAGGATTGTTCACACTGCCATACCTCCAGTATCGACACTGCCAGGCTTCCGATATGTGCACGTGCGGTGAACCTGTAACATAGGGTGTTCTAGACGACCGAGCAAGTTGAGTAGATAGAGGTGAATGCCTTGCCAGACGCCCAATATCTGCCAGCATGGCTGACCTATCTTACCGTATCACTACCTACACTGCTGCCATTTCGCACCAATTTACATTAATTGCGCTGTAACTACAGAGTATGCGTACCAATTGGATATCCAGTGTTAAGGTATGAGATCTCTTATACTTCGTTGCTTGCCGAATATGAGGTTGCGTAGGTATCCGAGTGAGTATGAATATAGCCAAATTGGGCTTGCCCAATTTGGCGCTGCAGCACGGAAGAGATTACGAATGATCGTATACGGATACATAACGCCCCTAAGTCATTACCTAATCAAAGTAGTAACTCAATGCTTACTTAACGCCTTGGTAATCCAATCCCACATTAGTTTTCGGTGTCATACATACAATCATAGTCTGGTTGGCACAAGAGTACGAAGGTTTATATTCCACGAGCTGGTGCGAGACTGACATCCCCCACCCTCATTCCTACTTTGCCGCATTAGAAAACCCTCCCACTTACCAACTAACAAGAAATTGACGAAGTTTTCTTACATCCCCTATTCTATAGCATTAAGCCACTGCACCTAAGACCTGGGATCACCGACACTACCTATCTATACTCATTTCTCACCCCTTCCTCTGATTCGAACTTGCACAAACTTAACTCCTTTGAGGCTCGGGGTTCCCCTCCCTCTGATTCAAACTTGGACATGGAGAATCACATGGTTACCCTTGCTCCTGTTGAAATCACTACTACCAATTTTCCTTTGCCCAGCCCCTCAAGCACCACTGCGTGGTCCGCAACCGAAGCGTTCAACTACGACATCGACACACGTGATAGAGACGCGTGTGTTGTGTGTGGGTGGAAGATTCGTGGTTGCGTGGACCATGCCCACGTTATACCACGGACAGAAAATGAAACGTGGGAAGAGCTTCGCGAGCAAGGACTAATACCGCTCAGAGCCAAGTCAGTTGCGCATGAATGCCGGAATGGCATACTCATGTGCAAGAACCATCATTCTGCCTTTGACTGTTTCTACTTTTACATAAGGTTCCGTCTTTCTCACAATTGAGGTACTGTGGAGTTTGGGATGTTTTACTGAGACTAGGACTTTCTTGCACAGATACATTCCAGAGCGTCTGGCCTATGTTTTTGTGAACCATTCCAAACACATCGACCTCGCCCCCTGGAACGACAAGGACGTGAGGATTGATCCAGACGATCCACGAGCCCCATGGGCCGTGCTTTTTGCATACCACGAAGGCCTAGTGCGGGCCTCTAAACCATTTGGAGCATCCGTTGTTACGTTGCCTGGGCCACCAAGTTCTCCTTCTGCACATTCTACACACTATACGCCTGCTCATTGTACACAAGATACACAAGATACGCAACCTCCTTCTACACAAGATACTCAAGATACTCAAGATACTCAAGATACGCAATCTCCTTCGACTCCTTCTACACACTATACTCCTGCTCACGATACGCAATCTGTACGCACCACCCTGAAGCCCATATATCCCAACACATGGTGGGCACATTTCAATCCGGATGAAATGAAAGCCCAAGGTTTTAGAAACTGGGACTACTAATTGTCTTTGCGGAAGAAGGGGATTTGGTACTGTTAAGAAGATTCGCAATCGACAAGGGCCCCATCCCAATCATACCATTCCCCATGTGACCCGGAAACTTCACCTTCGTCGTAGTAGCCATCCTTGAGATTTTTATGCCCTGCTTCCTCCTCATGGTGTTGGATTTGGCTGTATCTCCCTCATGTTCAAGCGGTACCTCGGAGGATAATTCTTTTCCAGACTGTTCCGCCTCTGCCTCCAACTCTTCGCTAACCGCTTCTGATTTTGCAACTTTCCTAATTTTACCTCCAGTTTCCCTGGCAGCAGTGCGTTTGGGGGGTACTTATCTTTCGACGAGCCTTTTTGACTTTGGTGTGGCGTCTGAAGTCTTCTCGCCTTCGGTTTTCTTAGGCGCCTTCTCCTGAATCCCCTCCTCTTTGGGAGGTGTCTTTTCCTTAGTTACCTTCTCCGGTGGGAGGTGCTTTATCTTCGAGGATTTCTCCTTACGAAGAGCCTTTTTTTCGAAGCCGCCTTTGCCTTTAAAGGTTTCTCTTTGGGGATCTTTTCCTTGGATGTGGCTTTCTTATTTGTCGTGGCAGCCTTTACAGCACCTGAATGTTTTAGTTGCAAATTTGTAAATACAATCACCTCCGACATAATATTATTATAATTTGTCACCATCACATATAGCCCACACACATCCCAGATACAACTGTTCTAGCTATGCTTTCAAATATTTTATTCACCTAACGGAATATGAGATAGAAAGTTCTGTTCTTTAGCATATCGTTTTGGCCTACTGCACTTGCTATGTTACTAGTCTGGTTGGCACAACACTCTCGTAGAGGTAGTCTCGTGCCCGTAGAGGGCTATGTTACTGCACCGAATGCATCATCGTGGACCTCGTTCATGATCTCTAAGTCATTGGCTTGAGCTTGCCATATTTGATGGCTTTCAGATCCAGTTGCTTCAGATTGAGTTTTGCTGGTATTTGAATGGTGGCGCTTGAACCGAACAGGGCCTTGAGACAGAGGACGCTTCGCTGTGTTTTGTGCACCTGTGGTTTTGTGAGATCGGATCTTGTCTTTTGGGTGGCATGTTGGAACAAGTTTTTCACAGAGGTAAAGGGATGTTGTATACAAACATTGGAAGTTTGTACATCGTTAGTGCGTGCTATCATATTCTACCTTCTACAACACCTTTCTTATTCCCGTTCCACACCCATAGCAAATCCGTCCTGACCTTCCACAGCGTCTTATTGGAGAGTACTATATTATATATTATTACTTTCTTGTGCGCGAGATTTTACCGTATGTCCCTATTTAGTAATTATAAAGTCGCTGTGGGTGGTGTTGTAGTAAATTCCTGTCGCCGTTGCATTTGGGTCTGTAGCCAAAAAAAATACTCAGTAGAGGTATACCAGAAATGAAAGTTATTATGTACTTATGTAGAGAAATTTTCTGGTCCGTTATGGAATTGAAACCTTTAGTTCGTGAGAATTTTCTTCAGCGCAACACACTTGTTCGACGTAACATATTGTGCACACTGACATTACCAGAGCACACCACGGAATTACCAACATACCACGACATTCCGGCCCTTACCATAATTGTCAGTTGGTCAGAAGATAATGGTGCTATTGATTTGGATCAGTTTCACCCCCTAGGTTTCACTCGATCTCGTAGCGCAATTATTGAAGTAAATTCCAGGTGACCTTTGAGAAGTAATTTCCTTAATATCCAATTCAAGTACATGGTGACTAACAAGAACTACCTAGGTATCGCAGAATTAAAGCATACCTGGGAGACCCAAATAACTGCGATGGAAGGAAAGTAATGATGGGAAACAAGTGGCTTTGGAGCATGATGTAACATGTTCGTGATACTTTGCTGAATGAAGAAAAGAACAAGACCTACAGTACTATGAACGAGAGGTATCATGAAATTACTCCTAGTGAAGTTTAAGCTTTTGTTATGTATAAAATATAATAGACCCGGTTTCCACTCAATTTGCCTTCGTCCATCGCTCAGAGTGTAGATATATGCCATCCCGGAACGGCCCGGCAATCTCGCAACGGCCCAGTCCATACCGGTATGGCCCGGGCAGTCCCGGAACGGACCAGAACATATATATAAATAAATAAAAAACTTTACACGTGGGTAATTTATTGCCCTGCTGCTGCTTCTACTGCTGCTGGTGGTGGTGGTGGACTGGACTGGATTGGATGTAACGGGGGACATAAAACATGAAAGTAGTATTGTATTGTATTGTATTGTATTTGTTTTGTTTTGTTTTGTTTTGTTGGGGTTGGAGGGTGGGGGATAAAGTTCAGAATGGGAACATATACAATACCCCGGCAAAAGTATTCGCGAGGTTCCCCATATATTTTTGCAGGGGGGTTCGCGAATACTTTCGCCGGGGTACTGTATTTCTAAATTGAACCTTGGAAGTATATTATAATCCCCCTCCCAACCACGACACACACACCCATACACATATACTCCGCCGCAGAATCAAAGATAAGTAACCAACTAGCCCCCGACATAGGTTGGGGGTGATGCAATGCATGGGTGCAATATCTATAACATTTCAACAAGAAGAAAAAAAAGAAGGGGTGGGGGGGGGGTAACTAAACGCCGTGGAAATGCTAACCAACCACATTTCTCTACTCGCCCAACGGCAGTGGGGGTGCCAGACCCGCCATCTGCACATCCGGCGGCAGTTGTTTCCCCCATCTTGTTCCCTGTTCAAGAAGCATCTTCTCTGCTTCTACATCCTCGTCGCCATACTCGTCGTCGTCGTCGTCGTCATCATCATCATCATCATCGTCGTCGTCGTCGTCGTCATCATCGTCGTCATCAGCCTGTACATCAAAGTTCATCTCCTCAAGATCCAAATCCCTCTCCATCTCCTCCAGCTGCCTAATCTCCTGCTCATGACCAATCACCTCCTTTCTTCTCCCTCTTCCCCTTCCCGTTCCCTTCCCTGTACCGTGACTACCTCCACGACTACTACTACTACTACTGCTGCTACCCCTTATCCCCTCCTTCCCAAAGTCAGTCTCAGCGCCTTCCATTTCCATTTCCACTTCCGTTTCCCCTTCGCCCTCGCCGTCCCTGTGCTCTTCTCCTTCCCCACGATCCCCCTCTGCAGGGTCAACACCTGCTGTCTCTCGTTTCCGCCTCTTGATCTCCTCCAGCCTCTTCCAGAATACCGTCCTACCACCCATACCATCTTTCCCAGCCGCCAACTGCCCCTCACCCTTCCCAGGTGCACCCGTCCTCGTAGTCCTATGGTCGTCTGCTCTAGATCTCGCAGTAACGATAGCTGGGTGGCCATGTAGACGGATCTGTCCTACCCCCACGACCTCCGCCCCCGGCTGCACACCGGGCTTTTCCTCCTTCGCCGTGATAAATATCTCCGAGCCAAGCGGCACGGTCCAGTCGCAGGAGAAGATGCGGTTGTGGTAAGATACGAGTGGGGTTAGTGAGGGCAGGGCCTGGAGTTGGAATCTGGTTGGGTATTTGGTGGTGTTGGAGGATTTGGGTTTTGTGTTGGCCGAGGTGTTATTATCGTCGTCGTCATCATCGTTATGATCATCATCATCGTCATTATCATCGGCTGTTGCTGCAGCGGCGGACGATTTATTTGCTGCTTTTTTGCCTTTGGAGGCAGTCGGCAACACTGTCGTGGGGGCTAAATGCGGAAAAAGCGGCTGCGGGATCGTGAGGTCGAGGGTGATGTAATGCGTCTACCTTCATGATTTCATTGAGCAAAACCGAATTTCCCTTTGGGATTAAACCCCCCTACCTCACAATCATTCCAATCATATTCCCACTCACCCTCCCCGTCCGCAGTCCCTACACCAGCACTAGCCACGGCCGCATCCTGCATCAGCAGCTCCGGCGCAATTGGGACCTCAGCTGGGGCTTGTTGGGGAGGGGCTGCCGTTATCGACTCCAACAAAGCCGGGTCGACCACCGGCTGTGAGGTGCTTCTTCGAGCTGTGGGCATAGTAAAAACTATCTGTTGTATATCCAAGGGGGGGGAAGGGGCTGTTTTTTTGTCTTTGTGATAAAAGTTGAAGCTTGAATTGTTGTTTCAAATTAATATATAGAAAACCCGCCAAGGCTCGTTTAGCGTTTGCCGACGCAGGGGTTCCGTGATTGCTTCCCAAAACGGGTTTTACGTCCAGCATATCTTTTGAATATATCAACACACATATGGTAACTAGTGAGGAGGAAGACTTGTGTAGAAGGATGAGCGACCTCTTTTCCCAGTCACTATGTTGATGGTTAGTATCAATGGTTGTTTCCATTCTACCCCACTGGGGGGGGACTACAGCGGTTGAGGAACAAGAACTCTTATGCGGCAGTAACATTATCCCCGACAACCTCTGAATATGGGTATTCGGTGCTTGAGCTACTGGTCACGTGATACAGGCGTTAGAGTAGTGAAGCTCGGAAGTTTAATTAGTGTTCTTTTCCTGAAAATAATCGGGTGCATGATGTTCTAAAATCTACCAGATCTTGATATCTATGTAGGAAAAAAAATCCGAGACACTGGTATCAGGATTTACCCTGAACTCTCACTGTGCTCCGGATCGTGAACATTCATTTATAACGTCTTATTATCTAGTGCCGACCATATGATCTCGTGCCACATGGCTCCTCCAACTAGCGCTCTTGAAATAAGACCACAGAAGGTGGCCGTGGCAGTTATTTCTTTGGATAGAATTAAGGATCTCTCGTTAGCAGGAATAATCTGGGGCAAAGGTAGTGAAGCGTGAAGGATTGAAGTTTCTTATCCCTGTTAATCTCTCTTGGATGTATGGATGAAATAAACGCGATTTTCCATTAACGCTTTGGTTGATACTGGTGCAGAAGACACTATTTTTGACATGGATCTTGTTAAACAGCTCATGCTGCCTTGGGTTAAGAGGGAGAAAGGATTGAGATTAGAGAGACAAGTGACAGCTCCTTACGGACTGGAAGTTAAAATGCATTAGTGATTGAGGCGGTGACTGATTTTACTGACTTTGGTGAAATCCTTGAACAGGCTTGATATGTCGGATTAATTGAGATATGTGAATGGGATTATCAGAAGTTCAAGAATGGAGATGTACGCAAAGTTATGGAAATCGTTGCTACCTTCAACCGCCTTCCACTACCTTTTCACCTTACCCCCCAGTAATGACCCTAAATAGATCAGCTTTGCTATCTCTCTTTCATTTCCTTCTTTATAAGCTCTTCCTCTTGGTATGAACAATATATGCACCTGATCCAGAAACACTTCGACATCCATATCTTCTTCCCTGTGAAACTCATCCACTTGCAACAAGAATTCATTCTCTCTTCCCCACATTTTTCTGCTTCAGACCTTTTCCGGTCCCAACTTGCAGAACCTCGTGCAAGCCGTCCTCCGATCTTGAGCCTTTTATTGCAATTCAGCCGCCCTCTGCAACGGTGGTTGAGACACCTTTATTCCGTGTATGATTGTTGTGTATTTCAATAAGTTGCCGTTCCCTCACGATGCTGTAACGACGAGATGAGAGTCCAATATTTAGTAAAATCAATAAAGTCAATAAATCCAATGTCAGCCGTTGATCTGGCAAGAGCAACGTTCGGAGTACGGTCTCAATGTATACCTAGACTCAACGCCAGCCGTTGATCCAGAAATAGAGCAATCCCAGAGTACAGATCCAACGTCAGCCGTTAATCTGGAAAAACAACGTTCTCAGTACACAGACCCAACGTCAGCCATTGATCTAGCAAGAGCAACGTTCGAAGCGCAGTCTCGGTAATCGAGCACAGACAATAGAACGAGAAAAAACAACAGTGTTATCCTTCAAAGGTCAAGACGATAGAAATCTCCTGGTGTGGTCGCCAGCTGTGGGGGAGAGAGCCAGGTATCTATTCCTGTGACCGTCAGATGAAGGTTGCATTCGGAGCACTAGCTTGTATGGCTTCATCGGGTAATCTTGACTATTCCAGATTCCCGCTCCACAGCACTCATTGCCAGAATCAAGACCAATACCACCAATAAGCGCAATTAGGGTCGTATTCGCCTCTATACTATTTATAATGAGCCTTGTAAGACCCCAGCACGCCTGGGGTGCAGCTCCGGTAGTCCAGCTGCCAGATTATGTGGTCGCAAGGTATATCACCATCTGCCATCCGGGATATCTGGACGGAGGGTATCAGGCACATATCATTGTACGGCTCCCTGCATTAGGCCTGGGCACGAGCCGAGCCGGCTCGAGACTTGGGCTCGAGCCCAAGGTTACACAGGCTCGAGCCGGCTCGAGACCAAGGTCACACAAGCTCGAGCCCGGGCTCGAGCCCGGAGGTCGTTGCAACCGCGAAATACCGAAGGTACCCGGGGAGTGGAAATCTTCAAAATGCGTTGCATTCCCACCCTTCCCTCTTTTTTTTTTTCACCTCAATTACAGCGACAGTCCAGGAGTTTCATTACCTCCCTTCAGAATTTACAACTACAATCGCTCAATTTCTGACATAACCAACCACGCCTACCAACACAAGAGGAGGAAATTACACAAATTGATGAAATGACCTGTATCTCGCTATGGTTGTAACCTACAATTTGCTCGGTGGCTACAATACTGCAGTCCTATGTATCGCGCGATTTCGCTGTGGACTTTAGGTGGGCGATGAGGGTTGAAATTGTTTCTGTCCTATTTCCATGTCTGTTTATATCCGTATTGTTCATATCTCTTCGTCTTTCATATTTTCCATGACCTACACAGATATGTAGAGTACGCAGTTACCTATTCACTCTTGCAATTTTCGCGAGCCGGCTCGAGTCTTGGCGGCTCGAGCCTACCCCCCAGGCTCGGCTCGAGCCGGCTCGTGCCCAGGCCTACCCTGCATACGACAAGGTTTTCCAGACTGGTGCAGTGGTTGGCTCGAGCAGCAGTGGCAGTAATAGTAATCAATGGGGTCTGCATCATTGGCTCGTATTATGGGCATGTCAAATTCTGGCATGTAATACCCAGGGCTTTTTGTCTACTACGAAACCGAGAGATATGTTAGCAAATGGGGATGAAAATGACTGTGATTCGGTCGTAGACCAACATATCAGAAATCGAGATCTGGACACTCTACTGGTTCCAGATATTTACTATTTTTACACCACCGATCGGCCAACGGAGATACCCTACCCCGAGTTTTCGGGACTGGATGTGGCCAGCACAGATCCCGCCCGAGTGGCATCAACCAGTTAGTTTGACTCCGTCTCTGAGCCTATTATGTGCTCTTAAATATAACCTGACACCATTGCATGGAAACCTTCCTTACTTCTTTGTTAACGTGGTTTTGTAGGGTGGCTTTTCTAACCAAGGCCTGGCGGCTGCATCGGCCTACGTTGCGGAGGTTCGAGGGCGCGACCGGAGTTGTCGAATTACAGGGTTTTCAGATGCAGGATCAGTGGCTCCCCTCATTCCCCGAGAAGAGGCCGACTGGGTATACTCCACTCATCACTTTGTTTTGCTGATATCATGCTTACTGCCACCCAGTTTGTATCCCGGGGGATGAGCCTCTTCAACCTCAACCAGGCGTTGAGTCCAGCATACATTACGTCAGATGTTTTGAATTGCCTCCTTTTGCGTGACGACGTATATCGGGTCTTTGACGATGCAAAATTGGTTATTGTTCCTAAAAATGGGAAGTATGTTTCCCACTTCGTACAACAAACCACGAACCTCGGGCACCTATACCACAACTGTGAGTCTTGGGAGCTCGGCGTGCGTGCAGAGTTTTTGTATGCGAGGTTTGCTTGGTCGGTGCTGCAATTGCATGGCCTCTTTGTTTCTACACAAACCCGCTTCTGACCAATCACCGCCAAGTGATGACGACGGTCGAGTCAATGAGAATGACAGCAGTGGCCGTGGTCGTGGTCGTAGTCGTGGCCGTGGTCGTGGTCGTGGTCGTAGTCGTGGCCGTAGGAGCCGTGGTGGTGGTAGAAGTGGAAAGGGCCATGCAACGCCACAACGATAAAGTGAAAAACTAAAGTTGAAAGAGCGAGAAAGAGGGAAGGGAAAACCAAACTCAAGTAGTATTTCCCTGTGAAGGCCTGGAAAAGGCGTACCCAGGATTAGGTTTGTATCCCCGAATGATATTCCCTGTGACCATGGCTGAACTAATCATTTTTGTAGGCTCGGAGATTTCCTCCCGCATGGAACAGCGCAACTTGGTATCCCGGCGTGGAGGTATACGAGGGAATCAGGGAGCGTGCATTGGCGGAAAGAGAACCAGAACTGCACAGGGAAGAGTGCGCTAGGGTGGATAAATTGCTGAGGGAAGGTGGTGTGCTTTGGGATGATGACGATATAGATATACAGTGATTGAATGTCCGTTTTGCACTAGAGATAAAATCAACCCTGCTGTTGTTGGAACGCACATCCGGCACACCCGGCACATCTGGCATCCGCGCTCCAGATCACCCGTTACCCTGAATTATCAGGATATCCGGCGATGTCATCTATCAACGTCATCTCTATACTCATGTCATTATTATCGCACTGATATATCATCGCTATATCATCGCATACGTATTTTTTGAGTTGATCATGTTGATCGTTGTCGCTCGCTCATTTCTTGATTTTTCTTAATTTTATCTACAATCCCTGCGTGCTCTATTACTCTGAAGTTCCGTGTATATAGACATCGCTCCGGAACTGTATTTTATGAATATTAAGCAAGTCTTCAATTCGCCTCATTCTCACTCGCATTGTTATTCTCTGAGTTCTATTATTTACTCCGCGTATTACCATCCGCTCCTGTAGGCATATTACTAGAGATCTGCGTTGCACTCGTGTTCACCGCCGCCGCTGCCGCCGCTTCCCTAAAACCACTTCCGCTGCCTAACAAAGATGGATATCCACATATCTTTTGTTAGCTGTAACTACCTGCGCCCCTAACCACGGCACAACTGGGTGCCTCACCACCTACTCCGCATCCCCGTTCCCGACCCTCCGTGACTCCACCCTACTAACGAGAGTAAAATCCCCATAAAGTCCGTTGCATGGGGAGTTAGTAATGCAGCGCGGAAGAAGTAGACTAAGGCACAAAGAGGGAAGGGAGTAAGCGGGGAAAGGTATGACGGTGCTGGGTTTGGGGCGGCGGCATTGAGAGTTGAGGAGGTCCCAGCTGGGGGTTAGTTGAATATCGATGAGGAGGCGCAGAAGGAAGATGGGGGGGCATGTTATATAGGGGAGGGGGAGATGGCAGGTGAACATTGGTGGGAAGAAGGGTGCGGGGTCCATATTTGGGGTGTCCGGAGGACATCGGTGCTGGTCAGGAGAGGGGAATGTGGATGTACTACTGGGTCAGGGAGCGTTGTATCTTTTGCGTGCGGGTGGAGGTATTTTGCAGGAAGGCGTCAAGCGTATAAAGCCCGGGGAGGGATCGAACTTGCTTGAATAGGGCTTGACGCGAACGTTGCATTAACCGATTACATTAAGCCAGGGCTGAAAATTGTTCATTTTCACTACTTTGTGATAGTTGGGTCGGAGATATGTTATTCCGGCGACTACTAGGGCCGGATCATTACGGGCAACCGGATCAAATAGTGATTTAGTGATTTGAGTGCAATATAGGCTCAAATTTTAGGAACCATTGAAAAAAGTCTTTTGCACTATTCTCCATATACACTAGCGCCATTTTTGTGATTTTTAAATGAGTTCAATTCCGCAACCACTGTAGGTACCTGCCTAGGGCATTATATCTATGTGCAAAAAATCAGAGAAGAGACTATAAACTTCTTTCTTAATTCTAAAAATTCTTTTATGTGTTTATCTAGCAGCCTTGATTTCTAAAAAGTGTTTACATTAGAGCCACTGTTGGCCATTTTAGACTTTTTTCATATGACTGTACATAGTAGGTCTTGGACAAATCACCCAAGGGCGCATGCATATTACTGCTCAAAATATGTGATTGCATAAAATAGGGTTTCCCATAGGATCTGTTAGATACGGGGGGTTTGATTGGCAGGAATTATTGCTTCCCGTTTATAGTTGAGGTCCACACAAACTAGGAATGACCAATCTCTACGAGACGCCGGTGGGCGATTTCTTGGAGTATCTCAACCAAATCAGGCCGGGTCAAGTGCCCGATGGGTCCAAACGATGTATACAGGCAGGGAGGCCATCCAGTCATGGTATCTGACCAGACCCGAGTCAGGTCATTCACTCTGGATTGAGGCTAGAGTTGAGCTAGGTGTACGTGCAAGCCAGACTACCAAACCCTTGAACTCGAAATTGAGGTGGCTTGGCGTAGTAGCCTTATTAGGCAGAAAGACAAATCTTGGGATGTCAACCGAGAAAAGGTTTACTGGTGGCTTCAGTTATCCAAAGCATTAGCTTTCTGTGTAAATTCTTGTTAGTCTGGTTGGCACAACACCCTCCTTTGGAGGGTTTGATGTAAAACATTTATTTTTTGTATGTAGGCTAGTTTATGGGTGGCCGCTTGGCGAAACCGCATCAAATGTTTTAAACTAAGCTACTACACAACAACCACACTTATACAAACTACTTAATAGGCATATTCTTAAATTTTCCGCTACTTCGCTAGCAAGGGAATTTAGTACTAGCTAGAGTAATTTAGTTAGTACAGGTTATTAGCAACTAATAATGCGATTGCTAATACTAGTATTTCTCAGGTCTGACGTCAATTGCTTACCCTAATATAACTGCTTGTATCTAAGGTAAACTAAAAGTTTTAGGAGCCAGAGGTAGAGGATACTATAGATAATCTAGAGACTCAAATTATCGATATTTAATAGCCTTTCAGAATGAAGGATCTGGAGCTAGAATCTTAGCCTCCTCCATATATATAACTGCATTTTTTTTTTTTAGAAACCCTTCGAAGAAGAGGAGAGAGGGAGCAGGTAATAAAAATATATGTAAAGGGTCGCGCGCGTGCAGCACGCTTACGAACCTTATACTATATAAATTTCAAGCCAGAATCATGGATGCAATCATATGATACTGAATTGGCAATGCATAAAAAAAAGAGGTCGGCAAAGGCAAAGGACATTGCAGAAGTATAGAGGGTTGAAGGGGATGTTTAGGTATATTTGGTAGTTAGAGGGATGTAGGAGATATTTAGAGAGTATCAAGATGTATATAGGTGGTATTCAAATACATATATATTCATTTAACTATATATATTGCAATAGGTATACTGGTATATTCGCTATAAGAATGGTCAAAAAGACTTAAATTTCCTAGTACCTCGAACCAGTTATTACAGTTGAACTTCGTTATAAGCATATTATCGAGTAGTCAACCCCTAGCATGCCTATGTATCTCCTGCATTATTCATAGACTCACTTTAGCAGTACATACCACAAAGTGAACATCAGACAGAGAATAGTGTAGGATATCCACTTTCACAAAAGCTGGTCTAAATTCAATTCCCCTATTTAAGAACACTATCAAAATTATATTAGTAGAAGATTGATGAGTCGAGTAGACAAAATCAGCTTTAGAAGTGGTCGCTTCAGGTTGACTGCTTCGCACTGAACAAGCTAGTTGAGTGAGCGAGTATCACGGCTCACTAAGTGTAGGCTCCATAATATGTCATGAGCGCTTAGAATGTTGGAAGGCATGAGGGCTTAGGGATGTTGGAAAGAAGTATAGACACTTAGAGTCTCGCCTATAAAGTATTGTTAAGGGGCGGGCTTCTTAGTCCGGGCCTTCTTCGAAAACAGAGAGCTTAGCTAGGCTTGTTCAGCGATGATCGCTGAGCGATCGAAGGCTCGTTAGCGAGCAAGTGGGCTAGCGAGTGGCGAAGAGATGATGGAGAGTGGAGTAGCTTAGCGAGCACAGTAAGAATTGGGTGCGAGCGAGCAGCGAAATAGAGATGTAGATTTCGAAGAAAAATCAAGACAGTGCTTGGGTTCTGCTGTTTCTATCTAGAAACTAGGAGCCCTCTATATAGCCTAATGAGCCCAAATCAACATACTTGCGAATCAATGATGCCTTCATATGACCTAGCCCTAGCCCATTGCGTAGACCACCCTCTCGTGAGATTCGTAACAAGTATCCCCAATGCTACCCTGTTGTATTCTCTCTCTCCTCATGCAACGTCCTGTAACTTAGCCATACTCAATACATACGTTCCTTCTTGTCATAGAATCCCTCTATATCATATCCATAGTTCATAGCCCAAGCGCTCCCTGGAACGAGCTCATAGCTATTGCCCCGTTACAGCGAGCCTCAACAAGCTAGTTGAACAAGCTTCCTGAATGAGTGAGTCTGAACAATCCGGTTGAATGAACCAGTTGAACGAGTGAGCCTGAACGAGTGAGTCTGAACGAGTGAGCCTGCACGAGTGAGCCTGAACGAGTGAGCCTGCACGAATGAGCCTGAACGCGAGTGAGCCTGAACGAGTGAGCAGCCTGAACAATCCAGTTGAATGAGCCAGTTGAATGAGCCAGTTGAATGAGCCAAATTGTCTTCTTCGCGCTGAACTAGCCAGTTGCAACAAGCCAAACTGGCTTCTTCGTGCTGTAGCAACCACTTTGAAAACCCATAGAACATTGGTTTACATACCATTGCAGCATAACATGACATTCATCCACAACCACAAAGCTGATCTGATTTCGTAATTCTGGCCCTCCTTTAAAGATCAATTTTTGTAATATACTATCCCTGTCCAGTAATTTCTCCGGGGCTAGATACACTAGAAACACTATTAGTGAGATTTCAACTATAGGAAATAGTTGGCTAATACATACTCAATTAATATTTCCCCTTCTTCATTTTGAATCTTTATAGAGTTTCTGTATATATCTCTTTCATGTAAGACCATTGCTCTCATCTTCATCTCTACACATCTAGCCACTTGATCTTCTCCTAGAGCTTCAATTGGCATAATCACAATCCCAAACTTCATAACAAATAAGAAGGCTGTAGGTATCTGGCATCGTGAATCAAAAAAGAGCAAGAGTGATATGTATATAGGTATGTATTCAATCATATGAAGTGCTTGACCGAATTGCAAGTAGAGTAGATGTAAATATATACGAATAGCGAATGATGATGTCATGAGCATATATTCATGTGTGCTTCATAAGTATGTGAATATGTTATCATGTGAGGCCGCCGCTACTTATGAGCATGTGGACGCCCACCACTAAGTGTGGGCTAGTATGAGATACTAGTGTGTTCACACACATTTCTCCTCAGTGTCTAAGAGAAGTGAATATATGGGCGATTAATCTGGTTGCACTACCCCTTGCAGATTGAATATGTGGTTGCCTCTCATGGCGGCTGCTGCGAAATGGGGATGCTTCATGGATAGGTGTTTTATACGTACAATAGTAGAGAGAAAGAAGTGTTGTATTTAAAAAGGGTTTAATGAGAGCGATGGTTATGTGTTTGTTGTAGTGCAAACAGACTATGTATCTATGTAGCAACATCTAAGTACTTGTTACTTGTTACATTTGATGCGGTTTCGCCAAGCGGCCACCCATAAACTAGCCTACATACAAAAAATAAATGTTTTACACCAGACCCTCCAAAGGAGGGTGTTGTGCCAACCAGACTAATTCTTGTGAGCTATTGGGCTCTTGACTTCGGCGTGCTTTGGTTCCTTCCAAACCTATCCAAAAACCCACAAAAACACATATAGTAAGGGGAATTTAAGTAGATTAGAAAATTTAACAATAACAACCTCATAACCTCATCTCCGCGCCTTTGTTCCCCACATTTAAGGCAAAAGTATTTGCGGCTGCCGTACTATGCCGGTGCCACATAGACGTCTCCGTTTTTCCTCGCTTGTGCCAGTTTAATACCCACGTTTTCTGATACCGAGGCAATACTCCGCACCTGCCGTGCATATGCCGGTGCCACATATGTCTGGCCCCGTGTAAGCCTCCTTTTCTCTGGTACACGTTCCTCCTTATATGGGAACTTTGTGGGTTCTTCAACTATCCACAAAAAAACAATTCTTATTTCATCATATGACGTACTCCCGAGAATCTTCATACTGAACCGTTTCCAGTCTGCGAGGAATGTGGCTTCAGAATCTCGGTGGCGTTGGTTGATTGTGATCTGTATCGGCCTCACGATGAGGATCTGGCGGTCCTCTATTTTTGAGACCGAAAATATTATGGCGTCAATTGAAGGGTGGTTCCAGGCCTCCGGTATGTAGAGCGCGGGGCTATCGCCTGAATTTTTCGGTATTCCATCAAATGTGTCTACCAGCTTGAACTGCTCCGTCACTCCGTCCAGGTACATTCCTGCCTTTTGTATGGTACTCAAGAGTACCTGCTCGATAAAAAAACCCAGGACGGCCGCATTACAACCCACATATTCGATCATATTGTACCATTTCTGACTTACAAAAAGGTCTCCGCCGGCATGCCTACGGAGGAAGGTCGTGATTGCTCGCCTGGCCAGACCAGACTCGCATTGTCCTAATCCGGCCTTGGTGCTAAAATATCGGTTATCAAGAACGGCTCTATCGGCTCTTGAAACGGCCTCTTCTAGCACGCAAGCTTCCATAACCTTAAAAAACCTGACGTTTCGTTAGCTAGTTTGCACTGGTGCCTATAAAATTCTCGGAACTGACCTCTTTTGTTCCATTTCGCCTCTCGACACTATATAGTCCCATGCGTACTTGTGGATCCTAGCGGTCGCGTCCTCCCATGCATTACAACGGCATATGTCGGCTAGTATTTCACTCTCGTATTGGCCTGGCACTATATCTGGTTCAATTCCAAGTGCCTCCCCTTTGATTACTGCAGCTGCTGCGTGCAAAAGTACTGGATTCTTCCCAGTAAGCTCCTCCAAGGATTCTTTGAATCCTGCTGACCACGTATGCCTCTCCATCTTTATTCTTTCCCACCATACCGCCATTTCTTTCTGCCTCAAGATCAGTATCTAACGTTGCACAAGACAGGGGCTGGTAGCTGATATGTCGACTCACCTCCGTTAGACCGCCATTCATGTACATCTTCGCCACATTTTCTTGGGCCAGACGAGCAAGATCCGCCATTTTGAAGTTCCCGCTCGCGCTTTGGATGAGGATATGTTTGTACGAAAAGCGAGCGAGGAACAGAGATACCTCCGCTCTTACAGAGACTGGTGCTCGACCCGCACTATCATCGTCCAATGCGTTCGCCTGGTCCAAAAAAATATACAATGTTATTCCTGACTCTGCCACGTCATTGGCAAAAATCTGCAAATCCTGTAAATCTTGACACTGTCTCAAGACTTGCAGGATATGGCTATCATCAGCAAAGGTAAGGTGGAGACAGTCCTGAAGGTATCGGAAACACTCTCCATTTAGCCATCTAGCATCAGGCGCATAAACCACCCGTTTCCCTATTTTCATTAGATAGCATACTAAAGCACCCAAGAGGTAACTTTTACCCCACCCAAGGCTACCGCTGATGTAAAGCTCTTGATAGCCATACTCCCCTAGCTCCATAACCTTGCTAAGTACATCCTCAAATACCTCACGTCCATAATATAAAAACCTTCCTCCTTGATCCCAGGAAAAACGGTCAGTCGGTCTCCGAGATCCACAGAAGGGGAACGGTAGGCTAAAGCCTTCTTTTGGGTTCGAAAGCTCTGCGGCGTCCGGTGTTTGTTCCTTGATTTGCTTCAGAAGTACATGGAACCTTGTTTTCCTGCCAACTACTACCTCCATTGGCCGTATGTTATCTGGTGTTTCGTAGTCTGGCTCATCCATGCCAACCGGATTAATCTCATTCTCCTGCTGCTGCCACTTTCTGATCAGCACGCAGAGGCGAGCTGCCTGTCCCAACTGGAAACCCATATTTACATATGTTTCCACATTCCGACCCAAGTAAAGCATTGCCGGGGCGTCGAGTCCCTGCGAACGGATGATATTTGCGGACGCCGGATTCATTACTTTGGTCTCTGTAAGCCAGGAAATCAGGCTTGTAGTGTCCATCGCGAGTATCTCTTCTGTTGTCACCGACGTTCCTTCCACCCTTGGTCGTTTCAGGCGAGACTCAGACATGCTGCTTAACATTGTACTCTTCTGAGTAACCGTTGGCCACAATTACCTATATCAATTCCAAAGCTTGAATGGACTTGCGTGGAATTAGGAGATGGGGGGAGAGAGAGCAGTGGGAGCAGTGGGATGAGGAGATAGCAGAGGAGCAGTGGGATCAGGCTGATGCTAGGAAAGTAACGTGTGTCACGGGATAGGAGTTCGCATGGCACCTGTCAATGTTGGAGCTATACTGACAGACCGACAGACCGACAGACCCACATATGCGCTTCACATGTGTGAAGGTACCGTACATGTGCTTCTGCACATGCGATTCTTCAGATGTTCGTCCATAAGTGTATAGATAGCGTACTTACTTTACTGGGTACAAGATTAGATCAATACAAAGCAATCAGTCTCTTCATCTCTTTATATTGAACTCACGGCTTCTCTGCTTGTATTCATTCCATTCCTTTACTGGACCCACCAATAGCAAGAACAATATATATATGCAAAAGACCGACATTCTTCCGCGCCTACAAGTGGAAATCAAAGCTAGGATCGACACCCCTAGAACGAACAAGGACCCGTGGATTATGGTTGAAGACCTTAAATGGGTGCTGGAGCAAGATGACATTCCGGAGGATTTACCAATACCAGAACGCAAATACCATGAGGGTATATTGTGATGATAATCTCTTTCGGAAAGACAACAGGGCAAGAGAATGTAGGACCGATCCTTCTATGTGGGCATATTATATGAAATAGTATGCATAGTAAGCGCAATCCACAAGTACCAAGTGGGAACAGTAATATCTGATCATTGAAACCATCTCCGCTTTCATCTATTCACATATCTTATGGCTATACCTACCCGGTAACGGATCATTAAAGCTGTAGTGCACCTTGGGCCTGCTATACTTTATTTTGCAAAGTACTATATGCCTCAAATACGATCCCAAAATTTGGGCCTATTTGGTTGTGTATTGACCTCGAAATCGTCGAAAATGCATAAATAGCCAGGTGATCCGCATCCCGGTGGTAATCCGCATCCCGAGGATGGATGGTAGTGGCAATTGGTTGTGAGCTCAGAGGCTAGAGCAAGGCACAGGAGGAAAGAGATAATCTGAGAGAATCTTTGGGCAATCTACTACACAAATCAATAAGGATCACTAGTTAGAGGTCAACCAAATCAATACCAGCAGCAGCAGGGAAGTCAGGTCAATTTTTTTTTTTTTTTTTTTTTAAATACTCATTACTCCTATTCAATCCCAGTGAGGAGCCACCCGTGGATTCAGGACAAGGCAAGTTAATCTGCCAGGTCCGCCGCGCGCAGAAAGCAGAAGACTAAATACAAACATTGTGTAGAACAAAATGTGTAACTCAAAAATGTGTTCGATATGAGATAACTGTGTAATGAAACTCGTTGAACGCGGACCTCCATGCTGTCATTAACCGGCTGTGTGCCAGATGACCTCGGGGGCCTGACTGAGGACTGCGTAAAAGAAAGCAGAAGACCGAATACAAACATGGTGTATGACAGAAATGTGTTAATCACAATCGAAATGAGATAAGAGCGAGATAAGATAACTGTGTAGAGAGATTCGTTAAACGTAGACCCCCATGCTGTCATTAACCGACTTTGTGCCAGATGACCTCGAAAGGCCTGACTGAGACCTGCGTGTATGTAGCTCCTTCTCCTGCGCCACCTCCTCTAACTTCTACCTCCCCTTAAGCGCCCCTTCCGTAAAGCTTCGTGTATAGAAAGGCGAAGAAAGCCTCCACTGCGTCCCACTCCTCCTCCTCGCCCTCCTCCTTTACCCATATAGGGCGATCGATATCCTCCCATCTTTCTATCTTTCCCATGTGGCGTCGTTGCCGATCATACAGTGGGCAGTCAAAAACGATGTGATGCCCGTCCTCCGTGTAAAATCCGCACTGGCATGAGCTAGTATCGGCCTTGCCGATGCGGTGGAGCCAGTACCTCTGGGGACCCTTGTCAGTGCGGAGCCATGTATAGGCTGATAGCGCATGGCGGTTCCACTCGCACCGCCTTACGCCAAAGCCGGGGGCCGTTCTGCATTTGGCGCGGAGGGATTTGGAGGCCTATCTTAAACCCCCTTCCGTTGCCGTGGGCTCGTCAATAGCAAACTGCCTCCGAGCGGATGCAAATGCAGCCAGCTCATCGGCCTCCTCGTTGCCTTTGATGCCAATGTGAGAGCGAACCTATGAAATTGATATGTCATACTGGTTGTGATGGCGCTCTGCAAGGAGATCCCCTAGTTCAATCTCAATGCCACTCCTTGGTGGCTTCTTTCCTTCTGAGATCTCCACCGCCGTCGAGATGGCCGAAGTCGAGTCGGAGAGAATCGCAATCATGGGTGACTCCTGGTGTGTCTTTAGGGCTAGGACTAAGGCTTTCCTTTCCCCATCGGCTGCTGTCGCCTCCTCCCCTAAGTACGCATGTGAACTGAGGGTTGGATTTCCCCTCCTATCCTCTGAGACCATTGCTGACGCAGCATGACCCTGTCTGCCTGTACCGTCAGTGTAGTATACCCGCCACCCCTCATCTAATAAACTCCCTATCCTGGCAGCCCAAACGCCCTTGGCCCTCGAATAAGGATCTGACAGTTCGAACAGCACATTGGGTATTAAACTGCTTGGTCTATAGTAGTCGCAGTTGCCCCAGCTGAGGTTATGAGGCTCGAAGACTGTGGCCGCTTGGAAGGCCCTGTTAATTGCGTTGCTTGAGGAGAAGGGTGATGAGATCATTTCCCTGATCTGTGCGTTTCCAGTCCGAACCGCTCGTGCTGCCCAACAGGTGTGAAGATCCGCCAGCTTGCTTTCAAGAGGTTCGACATTGGCAATGAGATGGAGCTTGTCCTTCGAGCTCCCGTAGTAGGCACCGCAAATTTTCCGCAGGGCTTCGTATTCTATGTGTTCCATCTGCAATGTGTTGGCCTGGTTCCATAGCTTCGCCCCCCAAAGGAAGATTGGACAGATAAGTCCCGTGTACATGCTCCTGAGCGCTCGAGGGGACATGCCCTTGTTGCTGTTGCCCAAGCGGAGGAGGACGCTCAAGGCGGCTCCAGCTTTCTCCGTTCTGGCCTTAATATGCTTCCTGAAATCGAGCTTACTATCGACAATGATACCCAGAGTCTTGATCTGCTTGTTGATGTCCCCGAAGTCGAGCCTGGCATTCTTGGAGGTGTCCCATTCTAACTTGTCCTCTTCGGCGGCCTTGACCAGGGCCGCGTCTACTTCCTTCACTACCATGTCATGCTCTGCCTTTCGGTACTCGGGGGGGCTGACAATGAGGGGGTTGACATCGTCTGCATAACTGAACAGGAAACCCTCAGGAGGGGGCAATATCCTGGTTCTGCGTAGTATATATAGTCTGGGGATGTGTATGTTCTTGCAGAGCTCAGCTGCGCGGGTCAATGTCCTAGAAATGAAAATCAGAAATATCACCGGGCTCAATGGGCTACCCTGTGGAGTGCCCTCGTCTAAGGCGCCCCTCCCCCTAACCGAGTTGTCCCAGATGATGTTGAAGGATCTGGGCGATAGAAAGGAGTATACGAAGTTCGTGATATTTCTTGGGACTGTCGGACACGAGGTCAAGGCTTCTATGACTCCTTTCCTCCTAACATTATTAAAAGCCGACACGATGTCCTTCCCTAGGAGTGTGACATGACTTCCCGTGGAGAGTGCTTCCTCTGCCTTGGCTACGGATAGCATCATGCTGTCTATGGCTGACCTATATTTGCGGGAGCCATATTGGAGGGGGTGAAAGAGGGGAGTGTATCCCTGGAGCCGGTCAGCTACTACTTTCTCCGCCAATTTCCCTATACAGTTGGATAGGACGATTGGCCTCCAGCCCTTTACGAGGTTATGATCCTTGTTGGGCTTTGGTATCATGACGCAGGACATGTCTCCCCATGAAGGGGGGACCGGTTCGCCCTCCAGCGTTCTGGCAATGTCGTTAATAATCCGCTGGCCTAGATGTGTATCCTTTATTAGTTTCAAGAGACGGTAGGAGATCCGATCTGGCCCTGGTGCGGAATTGTTGCGGGTCTTCTGAAGGGCTTTTTGAACAAGTTGGACGTTCCCGTCTGACGCTGTCCTGTATGGTATTGGTGAAGCTGCGATAATGAGGGGAGAGCCTGCCCTGGAGGTGCTGCTACTCCCAGATCCGCTGTCCTTTGTGATGAAGTTGTGTTCTTGGAAGGCTGCGCACTTCTCTTGATCTGTCGTAAAAACGCCGCCATTCGCTCCCCTTAGATCTCCGCAAGATGGTCTGTTGTGGAACGGGTCCTTTGCGATTCTGGCAATATCCCACGGGTGGCGGTTGCCCTGCTCGGAAGTCAGGTCAAGTAACCAGGAAAAGAGTCAGGAAGAAGAAGAGTCCAGAAGTTGATGTACCAGCCTACTGCAAGTATCAGTTGGAATTCATACACAACCTTGAATACGATCAGGAGATCATAGATCTCCTTGCTGATCCTATAGAAGAGAAATTCCAAAAGTTGGAGCCAGAAATAGCAGTTGAAGGCGGTGGAAACCTTCTGTTGGATGCCAACAAGCGAGGTCAGGGATAGGATAAATTCCAAGATACCACGGTCAGAGACAATGGAGTCAGGAATCCCATGTACATAGGTGGAAGATATTGTTAAAGAAGAGCTTGGCGATTCCTTTGGAATTGACATTGGTTGTAGTAGGGATGTAGTGCGCTATGATAGACAGGCGATCAACTACAACTAGCAAAGCATCAAATCTGGAGTCCCGTAATGAGATCAAGAGAAATAGAGGACCATTTCTGGAAGGGGACTTGCGCGGGTTTCAAGGGGCTAGGGGGCATAGTGAGTATGTTTGATTCAGACTCAAGTAGGTATCACAATTGCGGATGTAACTGGGTAATCGTTTGGTGCATTTTACCAGTAATCATGTGACACGAGCTCATAGCTTATATTAATTTAATAACTTTTTATTAGATCTAGACAAGACTCCCTATTACTATTGTCAGCCATTTACTAATAGGGAAGTCTCTTCCCAATTAGTAAGGAGATGGCCGACTCCTTGGCAAAAGAAAGGACAGAGATAGAGTACGCCGAGACTCCCTATTCATAGAAAGGGGGCTTAAGCATAAATGGAGGGAAGAGGAAAGGAGGGTGGCAGGTGCAGGGATGGGGAGGGTGGTGAGATGGGGAAGGCAGGCATGGGTAAACTACGTTCACTGCGGTAATTCAGACATCATGAGCATGAGCATAGACTAATTCAGACTACTCGAGCATGCCGTACAGGGAAGGGCAACCTTCAATCCTAGCAGGCAAAAGCTAGTTAATACAGTTGATCCCATATGCCGAATATGTGGCCAGTACGTGGGCATGAAGGAGATTGGTCAGCGGTAGGGCACATGACGTGCGGGGGAAGGTGGCTAAGAAAGGTGAAGGATGGGGGGGAGGAGTACAACGTAGATCTGGTCGAGACGTTCTTCTCGAACCTAGATCTCCTATGAGTAGAGGCGGGGTGCTTGGGGTTATCTGTAGACATTCTTACGCAGTCGGGATGTCTCCGGACAGTCCGCCCGGACTGTCCCTAACAGATATGCAGATAAGTAATGCATACGCTAGAATTTTTCTGCGCTAACTAAATTGTTAATTACACAATGCGGCCATACAGAGTGGATGCAAATAAAACTAACACCGCGCTGGAGCAGTAGAACTAATTACATGAATTGGCTGTTCATGAATATACTCCTGTGTTTCTACAGCTGGTGTAGGTGTAGGCTCTCTTGCATGATTGGATCTCAGGCCCTTCTTTCTGGAGTTTCTTTCCGCCATTTCCATGCCTGTAAGAGTCCGTCCCTTGGCCTTTCCTTTCGCTTTTCGTTGCGGTAGAGTACTGGCAGGTCCCGCGGGAGCAAACTCACGGGGGATAGGTTGTGAAGTGCCTTCCTCACGAATTGGAGCAAATTCTTGCTGAAGCTCTTTTGCAGATATATGTACTTGCCTTGCCATATTCTCTGCTTCTTCTGTATTGCCCAACTCAGTCTGTAGTAGCTCTAAATCTTGCAGAGCCTTTAATAGGAGATCTCGGCCATTATTGGAATACTGATCATGTAGTGGAGGAAAAGCTAAAGATACTGCTGGTGCTGATGCGGCATGTACTGTAGGCCATGGCATAATCCATGAGGCTGAAGATAGAGTATTATTTTCATCAATTCTCCAGCGTGGATGAAGAAGCTCTATCGGAATGGATTCCGAGGTAGGCAAAGCTGCCAATCGATGGCGGCAAGTGTACATGTAACAGCCCAATGACACTCTTTTGCTAAAGTCGTTGTTTGCCATTTTCGTACTATTCATTATTAGTATTTCTACTGTAACCGGCTGTTAAACTACATACCAGCACCAATCTCTGGATCATCAATCTTTCTAGTGTCTCTAGGCTTTCCATGATGCACACAACCAAATCGCATTCGGCCTTTTTGTTGCGACCCGCTAACCTCTCCGAGGGTCTGGGCACGAGACTACCCGCTACTGCAAAGCCATAATACAGCACAAGCAGGTATGGTGTGACACACGTGCTTTTCAACAGTCATTACTTTACTCCGTAAAGGTATGAAATGCGTGGGATAAGGCATAAGTAGCAATAAAAACATAAAAGCCATTCCCCGCCTGTATAGAGATTCCTCTCCCACCTTTTATCTCCTCCTTTCTCCGTTCAAACTACCCATTTTCCCCCCCCCCTCCCCCTTTACTTCTGCCTATCACTATCCTCGCTCATCATCCAAGCCCTTACTCTCCCACCATTATTCATAACAAACTCAGACTCCCTTCCATCATACAAGCCCCCATAAAACCGAGATTCCCAATAGCCTTCAAATTCTCTCCTCCTTTAATCCCTTCTCCCCTACCTCTCTCTACAACCATGACTCTCCGACCCCGTCTCGTATCCACTAACTGGGTGCGGTGCCCCATCCTCCTAAAAAGAAATTACCAAACACTAGTCCACTTAGGACACTAACAGGCTACAGACCCACAAAAGGCCTCATTGGTATTGCCTGCATGCTTTTGTAAGAGGAAAGCAAGGTTCCTCAGTTTTTCTTTGAACTCGGGGAGGTCCAGGCCTTTGTCCACTCCAGCCGCTGCGATATACTGGTATAGTTTTATGAATGGGCGATTGATCCCCCCTAGTGTTGGGCCGGGGAAGATGTGGCAGTCAATGACTGCCTGGAAGAACCCTCCCCCTTGTTTGGCTTTGAGCTCCGTGCGCCATTCCCCTTGGTCAAACATCGAAAAGGGTCTAAATGGTCGCAACCCCAGTACCGGTATGTACACGTCGGCTAGCATAGATGCTAGCACTCGGTATCTTGTGCTATGCCACAGGGTGATCGCATCTCTATCCATAAGTATTCCCTCTTTGAAGCAGGAAATCAGCGTGGCAATTCGCATATTGCTGGGTTTCGTTTCATCCCCTGGCCTAAGGAATTCATACTGGGTTACTATATCGTACACTTGAGGTGGCCATCTACGGATTAAGTTCCCACGTTGGCGATCGGTCATGTTGTGGGGGTGGGGGTTCGGGGGAGCTCGGGGAAGCGAAAGAAACCGCTTGAGATAGAGATCTGTTGCAAAGCTAATCCCAAAGGCTTGTTGTATATCGGTAGCGTCTTTAGTATCTTTTACTTGGAAAACTGGCTTGGCTGCCAATGAGAACAATTCTTCCACTGTACTTTCCACTCCACTTGAAAACCTTTCAAAACTGGCCGGAGGGGAGCCACCTGAACCATAACTCGGAGTTGCAGTACGAACTAGCTCCTTCGCGACTGCCTCAATGAATAGTCCACCAGCGAAGCGGCCTGATGCTGAGCGATTCCATGAATCCGATTCGGATTCATTGTCTGCTGCAGCCAAGATTGTAGCATTGACGTTTGGATTGAGGATCCATCCGCCGGCATAGCATGATGTGAGGAGTAAGGAAACGCTGAGGTTCTTGTGGATATACTTGGTGAGGACATGTCGGAAGCGTTCTGGAGTTAGAATATCCACTTCACCGATGTTGAATCCCTTGGTATCAGGGTCTCCATGACCGCAATAAATCAAGAGGACTTTGTCTCCTGGGGAAGTTGCCTCTAGCACCAATTCTAATGCGTTTAAAAGATTTTCAATCCCTAATGCAATCATGGAAATATTTTCAAGAGTTTGGTCCTGCGCCCCATATACAATCTTGCGTTGTCGGTGGGGGTTTCCATGGAGGATGGGTCCAAACTCTCTGATGGCTTGGTCAAAATCTATAGTGGTGATCCAGGTTTGCGACTTCCCCAACCCTCTCAAAAGTTGGTTCAGAAGGGCAAAGTCGGCGGCAAACCATCCGTCACCTGTAGGATTGGCATCTTCTGGCCCTAGAATGCTAATTATATGCGTTTCTTGGTCGACCTTTGGAAGTACACATATTCCTCCCTCAGCTTAATGATTAATAGATCAGTATCATGAGTTATATGAAGTTAATGGCAATTACTTGCCTTGCTGTTCTTGATTTTCACCCTTTTCCGGGACAGGGCGTATCTCGCTTCCTTTCCCCCCCTCTTCTAGTCTCGGACGTGTCTCCTCCTCCTCTGCCTCCTCCTCCTCTTTCTGTCCTTCAATTTCTCTGATATTAGTCCTTTGTTGGGGTTCATGTGCACCGTCCTCTAGCATTCCTTCCCCCCGCTCCAGCTGCTCCCCATACCCAAGGTGATTCTTCAACTGCTGCTTCATCCTCCGGAAAGTTCCTCGCAAGGTCCCTTTCCTTTGGGGCATAATTCTGACCTGGCAGAAAGTATTTAATCTGAAGTAAGTTGCTTTGGATGTTAACAGAATCAGAGTGGATTTTGTAGGTGGAGGTGGAGGATTAGCTATGTAATCTACGATACTGAGTAGCTAAGTGCCTTGAGTATATGTACTGAAGAGAGAAAGGGCAAAGGAAATTTCTTTGGAAAAGAACAGCTTTTCGCTTATGATACATAAGTGTGAGCAACCAGACTACACTTTAATGGCGCCCGCTAAAATAAAAGTGTAAAACGAGACAAAATTAAAGGGTAACTCCGTATATATGTTGGAGAGTGTAACCGCTAGGACAAAACGTGATTCACTGGGTGCCAGGTTTGCCTAGACACCGATAGTTATATTGTTATATTGTACGCTCACACTTCCCCCCAAACCGCACACAGGGATCAAATCAACAATTACTGCTCCTGGAAAACTCCTCAGGGCTAAAAACTTTCACAACAAACTGCAGCTGTGGTTCATATTACTGTAAATAACCATAATACCCTCCATTTTGTCCCAGCGCTCTCTCAGGGAATCGAACTTGTGCGGAGAGTAAACCGATGTAGTACATAGTATTTGACATAGTTAAAAACTCGTGGTGTTCACCGTTCCTGTTCTCGCATTAGCACAAAGTCTCGTTCACAAGATAAACGAATCAAGGAGCGAGGATGGTGCTATTTAGCTTGACATTCGTCGCATCTACTCCGTTAGAGATCGGCAATTTTGAAGTAGTGCAAAAAGTACAGGTTTTATGGTAAAAGAGTCTAGGTAGAGAAGAGAGAAGCGGTAAACGACGATCAGAGGCAAGCACAACAATAAGATTTTAAGTAGAGAGAGTAGTGAAAAAGCGTAACCGGGTCAGAACCTAGAAGGTCTGAAGTATGATGATCCTATCAATATTCTATGATGTAAAAGAGAAGAAGTTTAACCTTACGGATCCACTAGTGTCAACTAAGTATCTAATGACCAGATCGAGTAAGTTGGTAGTGTTGTCACATGTCCTCTCATTCCACTCTAGGTATACTGTAGCTAGTCTTAGTCTGGTTGCACAACCCCTCCGAAGGAGGGTCTGGTGCAAAACACTATTTATTAGTATGTACCCTAGTGGCAAAGTGGTAGCTTGGCCTACGACAATGCATTTCTGTAGCAAATATAGTAGAATTATTAACGTCCAACCAAAGCTATATTCCCGTAAACATCAACAACCATTCATTATTCATGTCGGAACATCTGCAGAAATCAGCTAAAAAGAGGCCTAGTCGGGCCCAATATGGCCGCGATGGCCAACGAATTGAAATTAGAGGTAGACTACAGAAACAAGTTCCGAACTTAGCTGCAAAACATTGGAGAACTATTCAAGCTGAGGAGCAGGCCGTCCCTAAATTGTTAGCTATCCAAAGTACTATTGAAGAAAGCTTTGAGAGTATGCGAGGCCTGGTCTGAGAATGCTGCCTTTAGAAATGAAGCGAGATACTTTTATGTTAGGAGATAATTGAACTATAGATGCCAATCAGTGAGTATTGGAGCGAGTGAGTATTAGAGCGAGTATTAGAGCGAGTGAGTATTAGAGCGAGTATTAGAGCGAGTGAGTATTAGAGTGAGTACTAGAGCAAGTGAGTATTAGAGCAAGTACTAGAGTGAGTATTAGAGCGAGTATTAGAGTAAGTATTAGAGCGAGTTTATAGCAAGTATTAGAGCGAGTGAGTGTATTAGAGCGAGTATTAGAGCGAGTTGCTCTAATACTTGCTATAAACTCGCTCCAATACTTACTCTAATACTCGCTCTAATACTCACTCTAGTACTCACTCTAATACTCACTCGCTCTAATACTCGCTCTAATACTCACTCGCTCTAATACTTGCTATAAACTCGCTCTAATACTTACTCTAATACTCGCTCTAATACTTACTCTAATACTCGCTCTAATACTCGCTCTAGTACTCGCTCTAATACTCACTCGCTCTAGTACTCGCTCTAATACTCACTCGCTCTAATACTCACTCTAAATTCTATGTATATATTTTTTTTATTCTTGAGACTCCTCGTCCGGTCCGGTTTACTATTTGTCCGGTATAGCCAATAAAGTTTTGCCCTGTAGATCCAAAATCGCCAAAGCCCGTCCGTAATAGCAAGTTTTCCGGTTAAAGGCGTTCCGGTTTAGCAAGTTGTGAGTGTAGCTATATAATGAGATAACAAAAGCAATCCCGAAACCTAACATTCGCTGAAGGAAAAACCAGAGTGTATAAATGCAAATGGAGAATATGGATAGGAAAAAGCACCAAAAAAAAGACCGAAGAAACTCTCCTACCTTACATGACTAGTCGCACCCTGACTGGGATCCTTCACAAATTCCCCCTCCCCTCTTGTTATCTTGAAATTGCCTCAGACAAACTCTTGAATTACCAGCACCAAATCCTTTGAAATGCTCTCACTGAATGACTTCCACAAACACCGTCGGTCGATCCATAAGTGGCTTAGTGAATAGTTGTAGCAGATATCCACCCTCGTCGAAGTCAATCAAGATGCTCAGTTTCCGCAGACTTTGAGAACCTTCCTTCAACATCCACCGGGTCTGCCTAGCCCTCTTGTCTGCGTCGCACAATCCCAAGACGCTTCTCCAAGGCATCATAATATGATCGGGGTACAGTGATAAACTCGACACCCCTGGGTTTTAAGTTTATAACGATATACTTTGTCCGGAGGGCTTTGATGATTCGGAGTTTGTCGAGGAAACTGAGGATGACAGAGGTACTGTAGTAGTTTATCACGACGAGCCTCTATTTCGATCTGAGGGAGATTGGGTGGATAATTGATGTTGGTTCGGATTAGAAAGTGATTGATTCCCTCCAGCTTGGGTGATGAGGTTTCTCATAAACGTCGTCCTCAATTTATCTTGTTCTTCTCTTGGTAATGGGTTCAAAGATCTACACTCATTCGATCGGTGACCCGGAATCCCGCAGGAGAAACACACGGCTTCTGTTCTTGGTCTAAACATTCGACCTTGCGTTGATTGTTGTCGAAATGCTGTCCCGGCGATAGGTTGATAGCCACCTCGATTAGTTCCCTCCTTCTCAACTTGTCTCGATAACTTTAATTCCTTGAGAATTTCTCCTACTTGATACACCATCTGGGAGTTTGTCTTCACCGTTTCCAACATAAGTTCCGTATTACTCTTCATCACATTCTTCTGTTCCTCAAGACGGTTGGACGTCAATTCCTTCCTTCTTAGAGATTTGGTGCATTTTGCATAAGCCTTGATGACGTTCGGGAAATCATATGCGTCTCCACTTGAGCATCTATCATGATCCGAGTGGTATCGTCCAGAAGGCCGTCCACAAACTTCGTAGCTATCACCGAAGAATATTCTTCTCCCAATACTGCGAAGATTCTGCTAGCTCTTTCAACGTACTTCTCGCCTGAGAGCCCTCCTTGGGATAAATTGTTCAGATTCGAAATTGCTTGGGCTTTTTCTGCCCATTCCTCGAGACCTGTATTCTGTACCTGGAACCTTTGTTTCAGTGCATTAGAAGCTGCCTCAAAACTTGCCTTCTTATCTGCTTTCAAGGTTACCCAAAACTGTTTAGCTTCCCCTTCCAGGTGACTTTGGAGAGCTAGCACTTTCGCTCTCTCCTTTTTGGCGGCGTCAGTAATTGAGTCTAGACATGGGAAGGACAATTCCAGGGTATCAAGGAAGTCTTCCACTTGGATGGTATTCTTTTCTCCGCTAAAATTCTCGGGTTTAAAAAGATGAACATAGGCCATTTCTATTCCGGGTATAGGATTAGGGGGGTTAATTTCCGATAGGATATTCTCGGCTTGGTCTTCGATACCAACCTCAGTTTCTTCGTCCTCTGGCGTGTCGGAGTCAGAGCTGAGGGGGTCGTTGTCTCGTCCGACTCTCTGCCCAAGATTTTGTGAACGGGATCGATATCTCCTTCGATGTTCCAAATGGATCCTAATGGGGGAGGGTAAACGAGACCTATGCTCGTTCAGGGTCCGAGGTCTGTTGTGCTCGGGGGGGTTGAGAATCACTCGGCGGTCCCACCAGGCAGGGACGGTGAAATCGTTATCACGGGATTGTTCGGCCAGCTTGAATCAAAAAGGCGTAAAGCGAGCCTCTAGAAACTTGCCGAGAACTTTTTGGGAGAAACCCGAAAGAAAACAAGGAGAGAGAAGCGAACGGAGGACGCAGAAGAGAAGAGGTATGGTAGGGAAGAAGTTGATGAAGTAGGAGATTCGGAGAACGGAGAACTGAGAACGGAAGAACTGAGAACGCAGAAGGGAAGAGGTATGGTCTTTCTAGTACCGCCAGCTGTGGTAGTTTATCACGACGAGCCTCTATTTCGATCTGAGGGAGAGAGGGGGGTACGAAGGAGAGGATCACTCTCTGATGAATAGGATAGAACAGTCGTATTCTGAAAAAGCAACTTCCACTCACTCAGTTGTGAGGAATCTGTATGACCTAACCTTAAGAACGGAAAAGATGGAGGATGAATCGGAAGAAAGGAACGAAAGGAACAGACGGTCTTCTTCAAATACACTTCTGGCCTCGATTTAGTCTGGTTAGCCCCGATTCACTTTCTACATCTGGCTTCATGCCAAGATGTCCTTCGGGTAACCACATTAACCTTTTTAGTAAGAACGGCCTGTGATAGGCATAGGGTGGACAACACTCTCTGGAGCTGTCATTGTTGCGGTGAAATGAGCTATTGGAAGGTTTGATACTTTCGTGGAGATGGATGAAACGTGAATAATTGTGGTATAGACACGTTTTCACTCCATTTGTGGAGAAAGCTTCTGGGGAATTGACACGGTCACTATCAAAAATTGCTATTTGATAGCAGAAACCCATGCCGCTTGCCCCCGAATAACTGTGGCCAAACTCCAGATCCCGGCTGTTACCGACCATACGCAACGACTTTCCCGGGAGTCTACAGGACCCAGCTCTCGACTACCTTCCCCCATCCGAGCCCATTTGGAACATCGGAGGCGGTACCGGTCCAGCTCACTGCCCGCAGGCCAGGCCTAGAAACAAACACCCCAGATAGCGATTCAGACGAATCAAGCGTAGCTGAAACAGTGATACAAATCACTGTAGACGAAACCATCGTCATCAGTCGATCAATATACACTCGCAGATCCACCCCACAACTGACTGTGGGTTGAGTTTACTCCGAGTGTTCTCTATTATTCTTTATTGTTTCAGTACTTAAGAACTTCTTAAGGACAACCTCGCCTACACCTCAGCATCACAACATTAGACCTGTGTACCTGCGTACTACAAAAATTGGCAAGCCAGATCCCTTCCCCTGCCTCTATACACAATCAGAGTACTGACGCAGATTAATTTATCTAGACTACAGTACTTCCCCCTCGCTTATCATCAACCAATCAGCCTTAGTCTGCAAGAATTTCCTCCTGAGCTCTGTCAAATGTCGCAGTCAGGCGCCAATTGGAATTTAGTTCTATCATCAAGGACATACTGCCATCTACCGGACGACGACGACGACGGCCAGCAGGTATTATACGCAGCAGAGCGGCTTCAACATGCTTACCGAGCCGTAGATCTAGAGGGGTCGCCAATATCCATCAAAACGGCTCCGCCGACGGGGCAAGACATACGGGGGGCACTGCGATCAAATATGACACTAGTTGAGCTAGTTGCTGGATATCTTACTGAAGGCAGATATGACACGGCCATCACATATTTCCATAATCACTGGCTACAAAAGTCTGACGAGCCGACAACGGCAAGCCCCGAGAATGACGTCTCGATGAATCTGTTTACCCACTGGTCAGATAGCTTTTATGGACGAGCGATTGATGCCCTCAGCGAGTTGATTGAGAGCAATGAGGCGAGCGCATCAATAGATGCCGCACATTACTCTAAGTATATTCCAATCATTCAGAGCTCCGGGATGGGCAAGTCCCGCCTTGCTGCGGAGGTAAGCAGGGTGGTTTTTTCAATTACTTTCACGTTCAGGCCCAAGGATGCGCGAGGATACCCGTCAGGGGATTATGAAATACTTGAGTACCTATTGGAATCGACTAAGGCGTTAAGCTCTATTGAGCGGCATACATTGATAGGAGCACTGTTAGCCGGAGCTCTGGACTTTAGTGAGTCCAGTACCTCAGGAATGTTAGGAGATCACGAAATTAATACATGGTTGTACAGCAAATGAATGGATACAAATCAAGTCTCGAGATTCTATTGCCCCAGAAGGCCTTGTAAAGGAATGGTATAATGAAATGCAACCGGTGAGGGGATCAAAAGATACAAGATCGAAGTTGCGGCGCATATTCTGTGAAGAGGTTGTAAAACGGGCAAAGGAGATATATGCGATTTTAGTGAAGGATGTCACATGGCAGGCAACCGTTAAACAGGTAACCTCATATCCAGAGCAGCGAATTCGTCGTATAGATTGCTTACGAATTGGGTTGGGGAGCTGATATTAGAGAAATTCACCCATATATACTTCGGATATCGTGAGAAAATACTTTTTGATACCGACTGAGAGCCTGATCGCTGCTCTGCCTGCGACCACAAAGTCACCCATCATGTTCTGGGTGTTTGACGAAGCGGTGAACATTGATAAACCCGGGGGCCTGGATGACTCTGCAAATTTTATAGCTTTGAGAAGGGTCCTACTCCTATTCTCAAAATACTCCATTTGGTCAATGTTTCTCTCTACCAATTCAAAGGTTGGCAGATTTGCAGCTGGGCAACAAGCGGACACATCCGACAGGGTTACAGCGGGAGAACTACGCTTGTTTCCCCCTTTTTTCTCATTCCCCGTGGATGTAGAATGGAAGAGAAGAATGGAGGACCCAGGGTTAAGGTCTATCGAGTTTGCTAAACCAATGGTAGAATTCGAGTCTGTCGATCACATGACCGTATATGGCAGGCCTTTGTGGCGGGTATATACAAACCAGTCAGCATCTCAACTATCCGATTTCGCGAGATATAAACTACTGTGTGGAAGTTTTGCTCTTACAAATGTTCGCCAGTCTTTCGCATTATTGGCAAACCGACTTGCATTGGATATCATCATGAATAGCCCAGAGGCAGCAACTTTAGCCAAGGAATCTGTTAACTGTCACCTGCGACTCCTTGTAGGCTGGAGCTATGAAACTGGAGCCATATCAACCACAACCCCGTCAGAACCGGTTGTTGCGGATGCGGCAATAGCGGCTCTGATGTTGCAATCCCTAGGTGGGGAACTCGTGTGGACACACTGCATCAGAACCTTAGCAAACGAGCTATTAGCACGAGGGCTAGTTGCTAAAGGAGTTAGGGGAGAGCTATACGCAAGGCTTGTTCTAGTGGTTGCGCGAGACATGGTGAAGAGGCCCACAGAACTAGAAGCAAATTATTTTCAGAACTCAAGGGCATTCAAATTGGGCGAGTTTTTGCAAGCTCTGGTTGGCGATTCCCAGTTTGATCAAATTACCCAACATCAGTTTTTCAAGAACGAGGACCGGCCTCGTAGAGGAGGTAGCACAATCCCAGTGCAACCCTATTTGATGGAGACATTTAAGAATGCTCGCCTGAACTTCAGCCACTTTACATTCACCAACAGGAAACTCCCGCAAGAGCCGAAGGAAATTGCTTCTCTACTCTCGAACATGTTGAGGCAACACCAAGCGCTGCAGCTTTCCGAGTATCAAAAATATTGGGATCTCCTTATCCCAATGTATCTTGGACCGCCTGAGCAAGATTTCTCAATGTCCTGGGTATCAGCGATTCTAATCCAAGTTAAGAATCGCAAGACGAGGAGCCAGTTGTCTGCCAAGCCCCATGAGATTCGTGAAATATTTGGAAATACACAGCCACTCCTCCAAATATTACTTGATCTGGGTATGGACAGCAACAAATCATACGAGTTCAGAGGGCAAAAAAATCCGGATGTCTACTCAATCCATATACGAGGGAGTGGAGCAGAGGCGTTTGCATGTTTGAATCACCTGGGGATGAGCGAAGCGGCAAGGCCACTTATAGGAGAAGGAGAACCTTTGGCTTATGGGGGTGATAGTATTCGCCAAGAGATTGATGAAGAGAATATAGGGATACGGTGGCCAAGGGAAGAATGTGAATAGGGCGCACAATAACAGAAGAGACTCATCACTCAATAATATTAGATTAGTCTGGTTGCTATTGCTTTATCTCTTGCTTTTGACTGTTTTTTTGATTACATTGCTGGTAGTTGCCATTCTCTAAGGCTACCATTCCCTAAATATATTTCCTTTTTGAGTAGTGGGAGAGGTGGTGTTTGCAGTCATGGCGGGGAATGTGGGGCAGTATTTAAATGAGGGGGATAGAGGTAGAGACACACTCAATTCAGCTATTTTGCTCAACCTGGTAAAGAAATCGTCCACCAAGGGGTGCGCGAACATCAGTTATGTCATGGGAAGCAGTTAGATATATATGGATATCATTCGCCTTTAGTTCCAATTCAAAGGGAGCCTCAGCAGAAAGAACACTTAGCTAAAACTCTTCCTCGCACTATCTCTCAAACTCCTCGCTTGGCTATATAAGTATCTAAGTCCTTTGTATAGGGGTCATTGGGGAGATGGTGTAGGATTCTTCTCTTTCGAGCAGCGATAGCGCCCTCTCGGTTGAGAAATCTAGTGTATGCAGGGTTGACTCGGGCTTTGGTCTTAGCTGTATTGAATTCCGGCTCAGCAAAGGTAGGGAGGGTACAGGGGGCTTTCGGTTACGCGCTGGACCGTGCCATTTCTGTCCCACACTACCCTTGCAAGCCTAGTAGTGCACAGCCACCGTCTAGTGCACATCCCCTGCAACCCTTGCAAAAGCTTCTCCAGCCGCAACTTGGGATATATTATAAGTCTGGTAATTCTGGCTAAATGCATATCTATGGAAATGAGTACACTCTACAATCTGGTTATGCTCACATCCTGCTAAGATCAACCAAAGACTCAATATCTCCCCTTCTAGTATAACCTCCCTGAAGACCCACCTCTCCTCTCTCAACTCCCCGTATAGGCCAAGTACTTAGCCGATGAGCTTGTGACGACTAGAAGGCTATTACCTAGTATCTATATTCATGTCAAAACAGCCATTAGGGTAGCAGCCTCAAATATGATCAAATGGTATACAATCAAAAAAAAACATCAAAATGATTATTCTAAAATTAATTATATTTGCTCTAGTTATACTACTTTGAACTCTCACCTTCCCCCTCTCTATAGCCTGCTCTCTGCAGCATTCTCAATCACTACGGAGAGGTCTTCAATAGCTCTAAAAGCTCCAATACTGCCCCCTTTGAAACGGAGTGTAGTTGAGGTATCTGGGTGGTTCACTCCAATGCCTTCTCCCTCCCAGCCAATGCTCGACCATACCACTCCAGAGCCTTCTCATGCTGTCCTTGGTTTTAGAATACCAATGCCATATTACCGACCGTAGTGAGAGTGCTAGGGTGGTCCACGCCCAATACCTTCTCCTCTCTAGCCAATGTACGCTCATACTACTCCAGTGCTTTCTCATACTGTCCTTGCATTTTGAATGCCAATGCCATATTATGGACCATTGCAAGGGTGTCAGGGTGGTCCACTCCCAATGCCTTCTCTCTCCCAGCCAATACGCGCCCATATAACTCTAGCGCTTTCTCATACTGTCCTTAGTTGTCCAATACCGTTGCCATATTATTGATTGTACTGAGGGTGCTTGGGTGGTCCACGCCCAATACCTTCTCATACCCAACCAATACTCGACCATACCACTCCAGCGCTTTCCCATACTGTCCTTGCCTGTCGAATACTATTGCCATATTATTGACCGTATTGAGGGTGCTTGGGTGGTCCACTCCCAATACCTTCTCATACCCAGCCAATGATCAACTATACCACTTCGATGCTTTCTCATACTGTCCTTGGTTGTCGAATACCGATCCTATAGTATGGACCGTATAGAGGGTGCTTGGGTGGTCCTCTCCCAATGCCTTCTCCCTCCCTGCCAATGCTCGACTATACCACTCCAGTGCTTTCTCATACTGTCCTTAGTTGTCGAATACCAATGCCATATTATTGACTATAGTGAGAGTACTCGTGTGGTCCTCTCCCAATGCCTTCTCCCTCCCCGCCAATACTCAACCATACCACTCCAGCGCTTTCTTATACTGTCCTTGCTTGTCGAATACTGATGCCATACTATGGACCGTAGTGAGAGTACTCGGGTAGTCCACGCCCAATGCCTTCTCCTAACCAGCCAATGTCCGCCCATACCATTCTAATGCTTCATAATGCTATCCAAGTCTCAAATAAATATTGCCTAAACTACCTGATATATTTTGTATGTCACTTACCCCTTCGTACTTTATCATGTGTTTTGTTATCGCATCGATATGTGGTATAACTCACCACTCAAATATCCAATCATTGGTACACATGCTTTGCTGGTCAGGAATGTAGATTCCTGATCCAAGCATTTCAAATGCTTGCCTTGCTATTTCCATTTCCTCTTGCGGCAGAGAGTTAAATCGAAGCGTGGCCTAAGAATGTACCAAAGGATGGATGCTAAAGCTATCATTGCTGCTGCTTCGCTTTGCTAGTGAGTATGAAAACAATGTCCTAATTGATTCTTCCAGGTCTACACATGTCAATATTAGCTTAGTCTTGACCACACCCTCGTAGAGGTATTAGCTAGATCATCAGTAGTATCCCTAATGGTAAGTCACATTGATTTGGTAGGAAATATCTTGGCAGGCTAGATCCGATGTATGCAGGGGACAAGGAGCTATTTGATTCGGATATTAGGGCTGGGAAGGGAAGGACTTTCTTTTATTAATCCACTGGCTAGAGAGGCTAGATTTTTTCAGGCTAGATTATATGCATGTGGGACTGTTGCCATTGCACCAGAAATACAAAAAGGCCCATACTATGTGTTTCCAGCTTTGTTCCACGCTTTAGCAGTTCTTCTGAAATGTCCACATTGTTGAGAAACCCACAGATCAATAGTAGCTTGGCTGCCTCTGAATGCTTTTGCCGGATTGCATTGAATAATATCTCCCAAGTAGCAAACACCGATATATCCTGCTTTCCACTTTTCCATTCTCTGCTGAGAAGATAACTTGTATTGGTTTGGTATGCTTTCAGATATCGACTTAATGAATGCTGGGATATATGAATGTATGCTCCAACCTGGTCTATGGCAAGTGGCAGGTATCCTAACGCCTATACTATTATACCCGCAGCGGTTTGGTCTAGTTTTTTATATTGCTAGGTTAGATACTGTATTATAGTATATAAGTGTAGGATATCCACTTACTGCTAGGTGACAGATCTTCGAACATAGGCCTTGCACAGGCCGTAAGTAGCAGTAGCATAGCCTCTATAGGCTGTATTTGCTGAACTTCAAAACCCCTTCGACCTTGTTGTAGATCACGCTACCTACTTGTAACGATCACGGTCCCATGGTTACATGCTGGAATATATTCTCCTATATCAACCAGGTTGGGGTCGTCAAGGTTATCAAACACAAGAAGCCAATTCGTATTTTCTGGCAATACAAACTATTCTTTAACAGCATCTAGAATATGTTGTGCCTCTGATGGTTGTGTAACTCCAAAGCATCCGTTGGAATCCAGTTTTCCACACATACCTAATAGTCATCCTATTTGTAAATAATGCTCCAAGAGCTAAGCATGGCGCTTGACAAGCTGCTGCATTATCTGAGTGAATCCGAGTATTGTAGTCTGGTCACTAGCTGCATTAATCCAGAAGACCGATGAGTAATCTTTATAATGCTAATACATATACTCTAATGCTAGTTGTGTTTTCCCCATCCCCCCAATCCCATAGAGTACAATAATATTTCTAGTATGTTTACCATCTTCTACCTCCTGTCTCAAGTTCTCAAGAAGGTATTGTCTCTCTATAAACTCTGAAGATTCTCGAATATTCATATTCGGAAGAAACGGCATATCGAATGAAAGCTTCAGTGTTGAAGCCTGGAATTTGGCTGATGCTAGAAGCACTTGAAAAAGTCCATCGTTCAGCCTTGCCAAAGCTCGCAGTAAGTCGTCGAGCTTTGCTTTGTCTGAAACTACCGAGCGAAGCTTGCAGTACACAGATAATGATTACTGCACTCTGTCAATTGCCTTAGTCATGGAGGAGATCTCCTCCGGAAGGCCTGGAAGAACTTGCTTATCCCCTAATATACGAGGATTTCCCAAGAGATGCAGGTCATTTTCACATATAGTAGGGGTAGGAATTACCAGTTGCGTATTTGCATTTCGAGCTGGAGACTTGGAGCAGGACCTCAATGGCAGGGGTATTGATAGCTGATTTTTCCATCGTGCCTTCCGTTCATCTACTTTCAAGGCTGTCGAGCTTTTACCATTTGCTTCCTCCACAATAATTCCATATTTGGCTTGCAATTGGTCAATGCTTGCAAATGCCGCAACTATTCTTGCTAAAGTAGCCGTCGCGTATCGATACTGGTCATCTTCAGGGTTGAGTCGTCCTTGTCCAATGTCGTCTACAAGCCCCCAAGCTTTCTCCCATCTCTTGAGCCGAAGACCTTCTGTACATAGCTTATGCAAGTTGGAGTCATAAGTGCTGCCAACATTGCTCATATCATCGAAAATCTTGTAGTAGTCCGCAGCAGCCTTTGCTAACTGCCCCGCCAGGCCGACAACTCCGATGGTGAGGCCGACTAGGTCCATTATCTAGTCAATATTGGAACTAGACTACAATGTTAGTATAAATGCCCATAACTAAAGTGGTAAGGCATAGCCCAAACCTTAAATGTGTGTATACTATAGTGGTTGCACGACCCGCTGACTGTGGAGGATTGTACTGATAGTGCAGGTTAAAGGCTGAGGAATTTATTTATTTGGTATTCATAACAGGTGTCATACAAACTCGTGTGGGGCAAAGGCATGCGGCTGAAGTAAGTTGCAACTGCAAGAAATCGACGAGTTTCAAGTTATCCTACTTCCAAGCTTGGAAATATTCATAAGTGCCAAATATCCACACCACACTCAACCACCATATAGTGCCACCATAGACCTTCAACCGTAAATATGCCGAATAGCATGCACGATGCATGTGGAATAAGACAAGGAATGCAGTTTCAGGGTATTCATACATATAGGCATTAAGGATATCAATATCATGTCTACCGCACTGGTATGTATCATGGGAAAGATACTGATGAGTCGTAATGATTTCTTGTACTACAAGTAGGCCCTGAATATGCTCCGCTTCAATCTCTTCCTCTATGTCTTCCTTTTCTACCTCATCTAATGCTAGTAATTAGGAACATGCTGTGGTCTCGACTGTAGCATGAATATCCTGTAGAATCTTAGCTTTTTCTGATGTTCGGGGCATAGTTGCAATACTTGCAATACTTGCGCTTAGTCTCATACTAAGCCTCTAGTTGTTCGCTTTTGCTACTAAGAACTTGTGATACTTTCGAGCGTTGCGAGAGTTACATATGACATAGCAACCAAATCATATTGCAACTTGATTTATTGGAAGCACTGATAATGCTCCACACCCTGACTAGGAAGGAATACCAGAACCTTAGCAATAGACTTGAGGATTCTCTTGATATAGACAGAACGAGAACAAGGCATACATTCAAACCTGCCCCGTCCATAGTTCTATTTATGAACATGGGGCAAGACTAGTGTAAGCCAGACTAACTAAGATAGAATTAGCTTAATTACAAAAAAGGTAGTCTGGTGAGATACCAGAAATGGTATGGGCCAAAAAAGGACTACCTTGTGCCAAGCAGACTAAGACTAGACTAACCAGACTAGACTAGACTTATGATCTAACGCTACTGAAACAAGAAGTTAAAAATTCTAAATACCTATTGCGTGCTGCAGTGGGAGACTTTCCCACGTGGTTACCCACCACAGTATAAGTCTGATGATCTGAAGAGATATGGCAGAGTGGACGGGATGTCTCGTTTTCTGGTGGTAGATATTTGCATTAAAATTTTCTTTAATTGATAAGTCTGTTTTTACTATACAGGCACTGTTATCCTACGAATGTGAAAAGTTAATAAGATCTCAGAAGTGTTAACTTCGGAATATTTTGGAGGCTAAAATCCTCCATGTAGTCTTTTAAGCTCAGCATGTTCCATAGCCCTATATACAATCTGTTTGGTTTAGCAACTACTATACTAACTCTCTCGGAGTCGAATCGACTTAAAATAAAATTAAAAAACCTTCTCGAATTCAATAGTATATTGAATGTCGTTAATTTGCTTCCATGACTGAGGCTTCACTTCAGCAGAATATGACATACAGTGTCATTCTGAAAGTATCTGAGATGCCTATAGAAAGGGGCTGTATGCAGACTACCCTACATGTAGTAGCGATATTCTGCGCTTTGACCTATTATAGGACACGTGCTTGCATATGCGAGGCCATCATAGCCATGTTACCGTATGTACAGAGACATATAGGTAGTCTATCAGCACAGTTTTTGACCCGTGATAGTGAAAACCCATGTCAACTACTCCGTACTCCGCACACAACCAATATCTCAGAATGCTGTACTGGCAAGACTTGCTATGCACATCGTATAAATTGATTTCCAACACTATTGAATATGCTCTACTATACTCTGTATACGGCCTAGTAGTCAGTAGAGGTACTTGTGGGAAATCATTATATGCACTATTCTGCTTTAAAAATATGGGATGACTCTCCTCTTGCAAGATACCCTCTTCTACTTACAATGCAATGAACTAATAAGAGTATGCAGTGGCAGGACCTTCATTTCCCATTTCTAGTTACTTTAAAATGCAATATACAGGTTAGGGTACAGAGTAGTATAGGAGAGTTATTATTGTGGACACTTATATTGCATACTTCACCGATTTCGGGCTTTTAGACTATTTTAGGCAGTTCTCCTATAAACCGATTATTTACAGGTTCTATATCCATAGTGCAGGGTACTACAGTAGTTTCTCTTTGAGTATCGGCGCCTCACTGGTTAGTCATCTCTTGAGATAAACTTAGTGTCGGAGGATAGAGAGTTTGGGATCATCATCATCATCATGAACATCGCTAGGAGTAGATACATGACGAAGAACTATACCTGCTCTTTCCTCATTTCCATTACACTCTGTGGTGTATGAGTGCCTCACATGTAGGCCTGTGAAGGTATAAGGTTTTGTTGTTTAGTTTGGTTCCTTCTTCATCGTCACCAGTCGATCAATATACACCCGCAGATCCACCCTATGACTGACTGTGGGTTGAGTTTACTCCAAGTGTGCTCTATTATTCTCGATTGTTTTAGTACTTAAGAACTTCTTAAGGACAAGTACAACCTAGCGTACATCTCAGCCATCACAACACTACACCTGTGTCTTTGAGTACCATAAAAATTGGCAAGTCAGACCCCTTCCCCTGCGCCTATACATAATCCAGAGTACTGACGTAGATTATTTTATCCAAATTACAGTAGTACTTCCCCTCTCCTACAGGCAAACCTCTATAATAGCATGCATAGTATTTTACAAGGCCCAATCTTACCAAGTGCGAATACTTTACCCTGCATATCTACAACAGTGGTATGAGGGTGGACCCAACTTATGAAAACTTTCAGAGTGCAGAGATTTGTGCTTCAATCTGTACATCTACCACGGATATCTACAATAGATACATCTATTAGTTCAATTGCTATCGATCTTAGCCTACTAGAGCAATACAGACTACACCCAAATCACTCCGCCATCGAGTGGTTGATGCAACAGATAGTGAGTGCTTCCAGTTTTTTTCGCATGCACAAGGCTATCCAAAGGTAACGTAGCAGGAGTTGGTACAGTGGTTTTATGTTAAGTTCAGGAAACCAATTAATCAATCCACTGCATCTCGTATACTTTATTTGTCCTGAAGTGTGAAGTGTAGTGCTAATATGAGCTTAGGTATTTTAAAAAGACTTCGAGATGAGCCAGCACTTCCGGAACTAGCTTTATAAACTGGACATCATATTTCTATGCTCAGGTGAACAACACAAAACCTCTATAAATACATAGCTCTAGTCTTGTTGGCACGCATAACTCCTCTGATAGCATAATAGTCCCCGGTCCCGACGTTATGCTATTATAGAGATTTGCCTGTATTATCAACCAATCAGCCGTAGTGTGCAATAATTTCCTCCTGAGTACTGCCATATGTGGCAGTGAGGCGCCGATTAGAATTTGGTGCTATCATCAAAGACATACTCCTATCTACAAGATGATGACGACGATGGCCAGCAGGTATCATACGTAGCAGAGTGGCTTCAACAAGCTTACCGAGCTCTAGATCTGGAGGGGGTGCTAATATCCACCAATAGGCTACGACAGGAGACTTTATCACGGGATCTCCCACCACTGTAAATTAGCACTACCATTGGCTACCTAAGGATGACCGACCACGGTAGGTTGACCGGGGTCAACACGCTAGCCATTTTCGGGAATCCCATGAAGGCAAGCAGAGTGGTAAGCAGCCATTCTGGCTAAATTGAGATCTATGGAAACAACTAGTCTAGGGGTAATGCAACCAGACTAGGAAACAACTACGCTCTACAATATGGTAGCCCTCATGCCCCGCTATGAGGGTATTTCGTTCCTAGCAGAAGAACATACACCGTGTGACCGGGAAATGAGAGCTAGGTATATGATGTTGTCACCCTGGAGAAAGAAGAAGAACAATAAATTAGATGTCACAAAACGTAGATAAACTGTAAAAAATACAAGCAACTTAATCCAAAGCCGTGGCCGCATCTCTCCTTTGTCGCTCGTGTCTCCGAGCATTTCCCATATCCTTTGTCAACAGCCTCAGTGCAACGTCATGGGTTCTTTTAGTCTTCCACCAAGTGACGTCCTCAACTGTTTTTCCCTCATTATCTCACAAATATCGTAAAACCTGATTTCAAAACAAACTTTTCGTGCAAGTCCATCACAAGACAATCAAGATTAATCATTGCACCCTAAATCGAGACACACCCCTTCTCCGACACCCAAACAAGCGTTCTCGGCTGTCGAATATGCATCCATTTGAAACAATATATCCACCTCTTTAACAACACTTGAGTAAGTCTGTTCGGGTGTTTAACATAAACAAGTATTCACCAAAGACAACGCTGTTCATTCAAATAACTAAAACAACCGCTAACAAGGAACAAATAATTGCTCACGACAGTCGAGTAAGCTTGTTCGACTGTCAGAAAAACACAAAACAGATAACTAAATAACTAAAACAATCGATGAGAAGAAGGAACGAATGACCTGCTTATTGAGTAAGCTTGTTTGACTGTCAGTTGAGCATAAGGCAAACAACTAACTGGACTTAATACTAAACAAATAACCAGCTAAACTTAATACTAAAAAAAATCAAAAGTTTTTCTTATTCCCGCCACACCACCAAAATCAGTCTATATACCAATACCTCCAGTCTACGATATGACCTCCCGGTCAACCACTCACCCCCACCATAATTAATCTCTTTGGCCAAAGTTCTGGGGCTGTGTTCCAGGTACTAGAAGTCCTTAGATGTTGGCTTGTGACATAGATAAAGAGAAAAATAATAATGGGAGTGGATTTATTTGGTATTTGGCATTTTCTTTTTTAAAGTTTTATTTCCTACGTTGGTTTTACTCATGCCACCAGCAGTTGTCTTGTGATTACGGATAGAGTCCGAATGGACCTGTCTCTGGTCGTCGTGCCAACCAGACTCTCGTAAACAAACCCTCCCGCTCATAGTCTAAAGATCATCCCTTCCTGTCACCTACCTACTCATCTACGAACGTACCCTCGTCGGTAATTTTGTATGCGAATACCCTTCTGCTACCCTTCTGCTACCCTTCCTCTACGCTGCTCTTCCCATCTATTCTATTCTATCGAGATAGCTCTTTCTTCTGCTGTTTCGTTCACCCCGCTCCTCTAGCCTCACCCCGCTCCTCCAGCCGTGCACTCACCTTCACCCTTAAGTCCTCACTGATGTCTACAGGTAAGGAAAAAGTTTCTTCATGCATATCATTAACTTGCGCGACATGATGAATAATGTGCTAATTTATGGGTTTAGTTATCTGGTATCATATCTTCGATTACTCCCCAATGATCCTGGTGAGGTTTAAGGGCATATATCTGGCCGAGTTGAAATCGGAGATTGCCGAGAAGGAAAAGCTTGCAGCGAGTTCCTTGAAGCTCTTTGCTATCAAGGTTCCTGAGTCCATGGAAGGAGTGGATTTGGAGACATTGATAGAATATGAAAATGACGATGGAGTTTTCCATTTCCAGAGATTTTGCTCGGACTTCACCATACACAAAAATAATCCAATCGATGCCAGAGTAATTGGTAAGTACCCCCCCATTCCTTCAAGCATGCATTTGCTAACTGTCATTGTTTAAGCTCCTAGGAATAGTTCAAAGTGCAGTCGAGATGAATTCGAAGACGTTGAGTCCGAGGCCAACTGCAGAATGATTGCAACCATTAGGTCTCTAACATCTGACATTGATTGGATGTATCCTGTTCATCAACGAGACATCTTTAGCATCGTGTGCTCGAACGTTAAAAATCGCAAATCAATAACTATTCATGAGCCTTACCAGTCCGGCAAGACGATGCTCTTGTGGTCATTAAGAGGTGTGCTCGGTGGGGTGGATGGCATAGTTGGATGTCATACATAGGTTCGAATCCTGCCCCTGCCAAAGGTTTTCTAACAGCTAAAGAACAGGGGTTTGTCCTCAGAGGTTTCCCCCTGTTGGCTTAGTCACCGACACTCTACGGAGTTAAGTCTTGGCTAGTCCCAAATAGTCTTGGTAGTGGTGGATAGGGGGTTAGGGTGGCCTGTTGTTCCGTGGGCAAGTATGGAGGCAGACCAAGTCTTCTAAAGATGCGGTAAACGGGACCATCTCATAGCCTAAGACTCCATAGACGTACAGACTTCAAAAAAAAAAAAAAAAAAGAGGTGTGCTCAAGGGGGATCGTAGAGTCAAGGCTGTGTTTATCGACCTATCCACAATCCAAATCGACAGTAATGATATACGCAAGATATTTTACAAAAGGATGTCGATGGCGATCATAAATAAAGTGAGCGATGAAATAGGGCTGCTTCAGCATATACAAAAGCTGGATGAGGGAAGCTCTAGTGTTCACTACTGCCTTTTGTTGGACGAGTTTCAATCAATCTTCGGTTCTGGTGAATTCCTGTCGGTTGCGAAAGAATTCTTACGAGTTGTTGCCAGCTCGGAAACCCTCTCTTTTATCGGCACGGGGACGTACAAGTCACTTGACGTCATCACTGAAGAGTCAGTCTGCGCTACTTGGTTATCTATTTCCAGTTGACAAAAGGTATATCGTGGTACCACAATACAAACGTCTTAAAAAATCGGTCAACTTCACTACGGTTTTTGTTGTTAGACACAAGAGGAAACCGATCTTCTTCATTGAAGTCAAGCCATTGGGATACCTGGAGTATGCTTCTACACGTTCAGCAGCGGATGAACAAATGCGAGCACGGTATAACACACTGTTTGACGATGTGGAAATCAATGTTTTATATGGCGTCAGCGCAATAGGGACGAGGCTATGTTTCTACAAATAGACCAAGGAAACCCACGAAATCATACCAAAGGCTATTCCGAGCAGCCCAGATTTCACAATTGATACAGCTCCAGCGGAGCGATAGAGTCTGGATATTTTGACTGCAGAAGGAGAGGAACGACTACACCGAGTGATTGATGATGTGAAAACAATGTGCAAGGAGCTGGAAGGGAAATGAAGGTTAGTTTAACTTGAGGTTGTATGATGTGAAAAAGTGATATGGGTTGTGTGAAATGGGAGAAGTAAAGGAAGTGACAAAGGCAAAAGACAGGAGAATGTGTGATATACGGAAGGCTAAGAAGGTATATTGAATGTAGGCGAAAGCGAAACATGACATATGAAACAAGGCAGTTAGCAATATTCCGGAAAGGTGTGTCGAGAGAAAAGTAGTTGTTTGGCATTTACAGCTTCCGGGTTATTGTTTATTTTTGTGGGAGGAGTTTGATAAGAGTTTATTGTTTGTTTCGCGGGTACGGAGGTTAATTAATTATTTTTTTGTTTGTAGAGGAAAGGATATCGATCCACGGACGAGAAAGAGTTGAGGTTTATAACAAATAAAATAAACTCCATTGTGGAATAGGCTATGCCCCTTCCGGCGGGGCCCCCCTAAATAAATAATAAGAACAATGCAACAAAAAGGAACCGACCATAAAACAAAATAAAAACTTATCCAACAACCAAATCCTTCTTCACAATTCCTCCATTACTCAATGCAAAGTTGATGCAATCCACCAACACAGCCCTCCTTCACCCATCTCTCTTTTTCTTTATCCATTGAATCAAATAACATGACAATGCTATTTGTCTTCCAAAATACTTTACCATCGTATTCGAGCATTTACCAGATCTCCCCCATCGTAACAAAGCCATAAACCTTGCCTTCACCCTTGCCATCTCTTATATCTTTCATTGCCAGCGTGCACTACCTAACTGCCTTTCCAAGAGATCTGCTCTTTGCTTCTATAACGAAAACATACTTTTCTGCTTCCACTGATATCAAATCTATTACGACAAATTCCTCTTCACCTCCTGTCTCCCCATCTTAAAAGAGAATCTCTTTCTCACTTCGTAAGTGTAGGTTTTTGTATCCAAGCTTACGTATAAAGTCATCAATTATTAGATATATCGTTGCAAAAACCAGATAAGTGATGCTGGATTCTTTAAATATCCGCTCTGCTTCCGTAGGGTACCCTTTGACTGGAATATATCGAGTGATCTCTCTATATACCTCTTCCTTGATGTTATCGGCCTTCAAGATCACCTCTGCTTCAATGCTATTCTCTGTATTCTCCCATCAGGAACGATTTGAGTTTGCCTAATTGGTGTCCGACGCCCTGGGCGCCGTGGAGCCTTTGTGCCACTTGGGGACGACTCCGTCTAGACCGCTGTCGCCCAGAGACACCTCCTCCAGCTCAAGGGTGTCTGGAAGACCTCTATTGCCCTTCTGGTGTCCGGACGACACCCCTTCAGCTTCTGGCATCTGGACGACCTCTCATTGAGCTTCTGGCATCCGGACAACCTCTTGTGAGCCTCTGGTATTCGGATGGCCTCCCTTGAGCATATGGCACTTGGTAACTCTGGTGTCTCCCAGACGCTCAGGCATAGTATAAGACGCAGCCCTTCTCAGTGGGTTAGTTCTCCAACCTTGCCTTAGTTGTTCAGTCCGGAACGAATGGATCTTTAGCTTCCCCACAATGGAATCCTGTTACGTCCAATGAATTGCACTGCAAAGAAGTATTACAAATGTCAATAGTATTGTGAAATGTTTATATATATAAAAGGTTATCCCATTGGAAGCAATGGTAGAACCTCCGTCCACTTCGATCCACCTCCATATATTACGTGGCAATTGCTACCTATATTACTTCCCAGTAACGTAGACCCACCAACCACAGGCTACATCGTAGCCATGGAAATGCAGATGTCGGAGCTAGGGAAATGCCGAGACTAAGGCCATGGAAATAGAGACTTCGGAGTCCAGAGATCATAGCCACGGAAATGCAGACCTTGGACCAATGGAAATGGATATGGCAGAGCTATAGAAATAGACACGGCGGAGCCATGGGAATAGAGAGAGCAGAGCCATGGCAACTGTTGCTTAACTCTGTAAGATAGGTTAGTTGTGTGTGCACGCATCGGAGATCTGGCAATGCTCTCACCTATATCACATGAACTTGTTCACTCACTTCCAGAAGCCTGTAAGATAGGTTAGTTATACGTGCACATATTGGAGGTCTAGCAATGCTCTCACCTATATCACCTGAACCTGCTCGCTCGCTACTAGAAGCTTGTGAACAGAGCTCTGGCACTACTCTCACCTATGTTGCCTGAACTTGCACCTGAACTTGCAGATAGCTCACCCACGTGTGCACATATTAGAGTATTAATATTGGACGCATCGCTGTGTCGATATTCCTGTAGAACTCTGTGACATAGGTTAGCTACGCATACACTTGTCGTAGGCCTCTCACCTAGGTTGAAGCTACTGTATTATATTGTGGTTGCAAAGCCCAATCTTTAGGTATGCACCATGTGGCTGCAGGCTCGGCTATGCCAGCTTAGAGTGGCAATACGTTCTAATATACCAGCCTCACTAAGGATGCACTATACAGTAGTCATATTTGGCGACACCTCTATGTCTTTGCATGGTTGAGAAATCATAGTCTAGTTATTCGGACTATTCATATTGAGTGTTTTCATACATATTTGGGGTGTTCATACTCCGTATGGAGTATTTTCATGCATGTCGGGGCTGTTCATATGAAGGCTTTTCATGCATATTTGGGCTATTCATACCAGTTTAACGAGTAAAGCAGAGGTTTACCAGCTTTACCAGCTCAATGAGCAAAACAAAGGTTTACCAGCTCAATGAGCTAAAGAAGAGGTTTAAATAAGCAAAATAGAGGTTTACTGGCTTTACCAGCTTAATGAGCAAAAGAGAAGGTTTACCGGCTTAATGAGCTAAAGAAGAGGTTTACCAGCAAAGAAGAGGTTTATTGGCTTAATAAGCAAGACATAGCAGTAAGACAGTACCTGCCAATACGTCCTGCCTTCTTGGTCTAGATATGGAGTGTCCTTTATATAACAATCTCTGGCATCATATCAATATACCCAGTATAACAAGGCTGTGCAAACATGTTATTGTGCCATGATCCTCGCTTTTAGTCAATAACCCCACACATATCATTATACAATACTAAACCCTCACTTGAAGTCAACAACCCAAAAGTCAACAACCCAACATATATCATTGTCGACAATCGTAATATACCATTTCTTCGTAAGAAGTAGCTATCCATATGCCGATAATGACTTAGCCCAGACCTCAGGGGTGTGACGTAGATCGAACATACTCTTCGGTATTCCGGCCATTGTCTCTAACCTCAAGAAATAATAATCATATCTGTTACTCTTCCCAAACCGCCCCCCTCCACCCCTTTATCCAAGGGCTGGGTCCGGAGCTTGGTCCGGAGCTTGGTCCGGAAGAACTACCGGCTTCCTCAAGAAAGACAGCTTGAAACTAGAGCAGCTGATCGAAAGCTTCACCCCAGAGAAGGTGGTGCAAACATAGATGAGAAAATGGAGAGTTAGGAGGCAGAGAATGATCGATTCCAAAATAATCGAAATAGTGGCTTTCTCCCTATTTCGTAGCTGTTAGCTAATCGGGGCCATCAAGCTTCAAAATGAGTTTCGAATATCTGATCTCCATGGGGTGGCAGGATATAAATATATGAAATAACACTCACATCTTCACAGTGATAGATAAGTAGATAATAGGCCCAAACAATGAAATTGCTGATAGAGATAGGAGTAAGCAAGAAGCTGATGGATGTGAAGAAGTTGGAGGAGAAGGAGGAGAAGAAGAAAACGGAGGAGCACAAGGTGGTAGGGTATGGGCAGGGTATGGTGGTGGTGTTGGTAGCTGATTTCCTAATTCGGTATCTTCTCTATTAGGATACTGAGTAGTCTGGTTGGGATGCTGAGCCATCTTGGCGGCGGTTGCCTTTAGAAAAACAACTACAAAATACGAGAACACCTGGCAATTTGTAGTCTCAGGCCAGAGACCAGATCTCTGCAGTGAAGCATCAATATAAGCTCTGCCTTTCATGGGAACATAAGAATGTCTTGTAATAGGAGACTCATTCCAGGGGTTTATTTTTGGCGGGGGGGATTGTGTCAACTAGACTAGGGTGTGGAGAGATTATGGAGGCTATGTGATTCTGTGTTGCAGACACCTGATATGATACCATTCATCCCATAAGCAAAAGCTGAGCTCACATGTTCTCACGAGTAAAGACACATGTATGAGCGTGCTCGCTAAGTACCGCATAAGTAAAGTGTGCGAGGTGCCCAGGTTAGATTAAACAAGGTGGCGAAGTGAGCGGAACTAAGTGAAGCAGTTATCGTGGCAGTAAGCAATTGAGCGAGGATATTCCGAGTGTGAGTTGATTGTAATAATGTATATGACTAGATACTGCGAAAGCGAGGGATTTAAATACATGAGATGTAGAGAACGAGAACGAGCTTAATACATAAGAAAAACAATATGCGAAACACATGACGTATGGATATCTCGTGAGAGATGTACTAAGTGGGGATATAAGCGAGCATACTGCGGGCATACTGCAAAGAACAACAACAACTGACGTAGATGGGGTGAATGGGCATTATTCTGACATAAAGACGTATGGTAAGTGTCATCGAGCCTCTCGACATCACAAACTTACAAACAAATAAACGAAAGCTATTTAAATA
>ML121545.1:791515-809300 GCA_003788615.2 Terfezia boudieri ATCC MYA-4762
TATCTGGTTCTAATTGAGAGATTCATACAATACAGCCACCACCCTGAAGTCCATTCAACGTGCAGAAGTAAAGGATCACTTGACCCGGATAATAGACATTGAATATGACATTCATAGTGCGGATCAGAGTCTGGTTGAGAAGCATCAGAAAAACCGTTTTGGCGACTTTTTTAAAAACCCGTTGCCACATGGTTTGAAAGAGAATGACATTAATCTGCCGATGCTTGGGAAACTTTTAGACGTGGAGCCCACGACATCGACGAACGAAACGGTCTCTGCTATCATTCAGGGGGATATTGGAAAGCAATCCGGCTTTTATACCATCGCATTAATTGGACGATCAGGAGCCGGAAAAACTGCAACAATCGTCAGTGCTGCAAGGCAACATTTTGTCGTTTATTTCGTGTGTTCAAGAAAAGGTGATCCCCAACGTTCCGGGATTATAGACAGGAGCTTCAACATTCTTGCCGGCGAGGTTGCAGAGTACCCCGATCGGTCTCCAAATCTCACTACATTCGATGAGATAAGGTCTAATAACGAGCATCTGAAAATGCGTGTGGTAGACCGTGTCAAGGTCGAACTCCTTGCAAGACTGCTTTTCCTTTGCATGCTCTTTAAAAAAAATCAAAACCTCACCCCAGAGGAGTATTTTCGGGAGCAAATTAATGGGGCGAGCGAAGCCATTCATGCAATAGTCCTCCAGTTGAAATTGTACTGCATAGATTCGATAGATTTATTGCTCACTAATGTTCGGCAAGAACTCAGGAAGAAGATCGACGATTCCCGAGGACTAGTTGTTGCGGTTGATGAAGCTCAGATTGCGGAAAAGTTTATCTTGTCAGGGCGGTTCATCGCACCATCTAAGGAATTACTTCCCGATAGTCAACTTTTCAACTCGAAGGGCAGGGTACATAAGGAGTATACCCGCGGATTTTTCACGCCTCTGTGTGCAACGCTATCCATTTACACAACATTAGTGGTACTCGGAACCTCATTGTCACTTTCCCATACGGACCGCTTAGAATCAGCTATTAGCAAGCAATCTTATCTTCAAGTCATTCATAACTTCCCATCAGCTAGCGAATCTCAAGTAGTAGGACTGTTAAAGAGGAGTTTGAACTTGGAGGATTGCGATATTGACGCTTCTAAGCATCAAAAACTTTCCGGACGACTTCGCTTTTCGGCCAGTATCATTACTCACTTCAACCAAAGTGATCTTTCGGATTGCAAGCAGAAAAGACTAGACCACACGGTGGATAAAGCGATAATGAGCGCAAAGGCGGATTTACGTGCGACGATAGAAGACATGCTGATGGATGGGAACGCGAAAAAACTCCTTAGCCGTATAGTCTTAGCGTATAAGCTTGGGGATAGCAAAATAGGGTTCGCTTATCAATTCGATGTGGACTATGTCATCGGCAATTTATGTGCGCTGACCCGTCATTCGGACGAGTACAATTAGGTTATTGATGAACCACTAGTGATTGAAGTGGCAGAGGAAGTACTAATGGACAATAAAATCAATGCTTCCTATCTCACGTACAATTCTTTTCTAAACGATGCCATTTCCAACTTTTGAAAAAAAACGTCAGTAAAGGGCAATGCAATCGAGCCCCTTGTTCATGAGTGTTTGAAAGAATTCAATGGTCGCAAGCTCAGTGAACTCCCATTCCTTGGCATTTCACCATCTGTAATGAATGATACTAGACAGTAGTCATTCGGTGCTGTTTATAAAATCTATATCCGCTTGAGTACGGATGTTTGTGTATACCAGTTCTACTGAGGGATTGCCTCAGAAGGGTAGGTTGATTACTAAGTGGGATTGTTCTGTAAGGAACAGTAATATAACAAGTATAATCTTTATTTGTAATTATGCTATCTATCTAATTGCTGCTGTTTGGGTTGTCTGAAGACTGATAGATTCCAGAGGGGATTCAGTGGCCTTTATATAGTTGTTCAAAGACCCTAATGACTAAGGAAATACATAATGATAGTTGGCATACCTCATAAGGTGGGTATGCCATACAAGAGAGTATGGAGCTCAAGAGGGTATCTATAAAATAGCAAGTTCCACAGAATTTACTATGGCAAATTCCATGGCTGTAGAACTACCGAATTCGGCAGTTGCTGGAGATAGATAAAGGCTAGCCCTTTGACTGTTAATGCTAGTTACATAATAAATATAGAAAATATAGGTATAAGAAATATATATGATATAAGTAGATAATAGAAATACATGATATGAAAGATAAAACAATAAGCTTCCTTATGAAACTTCCTCACTTAGAAGGATTTACTATATTTATAGTTTATTCTTCTTCTATTCTTGATTCTATTCTTCGAAGAATTTTATATATCTTAATTATGTTGGTATTGGTGTATATTTCAGTAGGATTCGTCTAACTTATTACTTGATCTCACTCTTTTTGAATGAGAGCTTGAGTTTTATCTCTAGTATGAGGTCCTTATTTTCCTCTGTTTATTTAATGTCTCTTAAATATATTCTCTAGACTTTCAGTTGTCCAAAAGTCTTGAAGAATCTCCTAAGTAATTGTAATAAAGAAGCTTATTGTCTTGTCTTTCATATTATGTATTCCTATTATATATTCATATCATGTATATTTCTTATATCTGTATTTTCTATATTTATTGCATTATTATGTAACTAGTATTTACAGTTGAAGGGCTAGCCTTCCTCCACCTTCATCAACTCCCAGATTCGGTAGTTCTATAGCCACAGAATTTGCCATGGTAAGTTCTATGGAATTTGTTATTTTGTAGATACGCTCTTGGACTCTATACCCTCCTGTATGGTACACCTACCTCGTAAGGTATGCCAACCATCATTATGTATTTCTTTAGTCATTAGGAGGAAGAGTACGACCTTGATGACGAAGATATAGATGCTATCCGGAGGAATAAGGTCTCTGGTCTCGATTTCCTTGAACTGACCAGGGAATTCCTCCGGGACCCATCGGGTCCTTACAAGTTAACAGATAGTCCAGCTGCAAGAATGAAGATGTTGATCAGCATGGTAAAGCCGGGTAGAGTTGCGAGAGAAGGTAGCAATTTGCCCTGCCCTATCTTGAGCCCTCCTCCCCAATAGGTTCCTTTGAACCCTTCCAGGGATTAATTCCTCGGATGGAGGCGAGAGAGTTTTATTCGTTTCTCTTTGATCAAGACCTAGGTACTAACTCTGTGCGGCAGTCCCCTCGGACACCTCGGCTCTACATGCACAGAAGAAGGCCAAACCGGGCGGTCATCACCACAAGTTACTTAAAGCCCAATTGTTACATAAATTACTATGGAACCAGGGTAAATCGAAGCGAGATTTGGTGGTGTCGACAGAGCCTTACTCGATCCCACTCTACTCTGAAGGCACATCGGGCAATGAAGTTTATCCTGTTGAGTATGACAGTGATCTGGAAGATCCAGACTTAGAACTGTATGATAACGATGAAGAGGGCGATGAGGGGGCCGTGGTGATGAGTGAAAAGAGTTCCATTAAGGGAATGTCCCCCTCCCGTGATACATTCCAGAGTACAAAAGATGAGCCTGAGACGCAAACGCAAAGCAATTACACGAAACTTTCCCTCAGGAGAGTAATTGCCGAATACCTTCAAGAAAATGACAACCACCATGTACCAGCGGATTGGGATGATATTCTTCCATGCAACGCGAACGAATTGCTGTACTGCGATGTCTACGTGGACATGTTGTCTTACATTATCCAACTTGAGAAAGATGCCGGTTATTCAGGAGACCAGGAACACAGTGTTAGACGGAGTCTTAATGAGACTGGATTCATAATAACGGGTCAACCAGGTATAGGTCAGAGGAAGGGGCTCACTAGATGAAGGCACTCCGCAGGGCAGCCCACTGAGCCCAGTCTTGTTCTTAATCTTCATAGCAAGAACCCTCAGACAAGCCACAATACTCTGCAATGAAATGCGCATCCCGAGGCCTTACACATTCCGAGCTAATAGGGCCCTCACCCCACCACAGATTTTCCTCTTTAGCTACGCCGACGACGTTAACCCCCTGATCATCTCATCCTCTGCCTACTCAATCTCAGAACACAACATGGTGGTCAACAAGTCGACGAGTGCCTCGTCAGAGCCACAGAAAAGGACCACCTGGAATGGGACACCTCCAAAAATTCCAGGTTGGATTTTGGAGGCCGCCATCACACGCATATCAAAACCCTCGAGATCATCATTGACAATAAACTCCAATTCAAGAAACACATCTCGGCCAGGACAGACAAAGCCAAAGTAGCCATGGACGTCCTCCTACGCTTATGTAATAGCAACAAGGGCATGTCACCCCGAGCCCTAAGAGCAATGTATACGGCCTTGTTCATCCTATTTTCTCATGGGGGGAGAGCTGTGGGGGGACGACAACAATATCTCCAGAATGGAGCTCCTGGAATACAAGGCGCTACGCAAAATCTGCGGGGCCTATCAGGGGAGTTCAAGGGACAAGCTCGGCCTAATTGCCAACATTGAACCTCTGAGATGCAAGCTCACCGATATCCGTACCTGTTGGGCAGCCAGAGCAGTTAGAACCGGAATCACAGAGATAAGGGAAATGATCTCATCATCCTTCTCCACTAACAACACGATTAACAGGGTCTTCCGAGCTGCCACATCGTTCGAGCGATCCAATCTGAGCTTTGGCAACTGCGAATATTCCAACCCCAGCAGCTTCGTATACTCCATCCTCTACAACCCCTCTGACCCTTACTCCAGCGCCAAAGGTGGATGGGCAGCCAAGATAGGAGGACTACTGGACGAGGGTTGGAGGATATGCTACACGGACGGTACGGGCAGACAGGGGCACTGCGCCTCAGCAATGACATCAGAGGACAGGCGGGGAAACCCAACGTCAAGGCCCAGCTCATACTTGGGAGAAGAGGCTACAGTAGCCGACGGGGAAAGAGAGGCCATGGTCCTCGCTCTGGAAACACATAGGAACTCTTCCATGGTCGCTATCCTCTCGGACTCAATCTCGGCCATCTCAACGGCCATAGAAATCTCACGAGGCTCCAAGCCACCCAGAAGCGGGATCGAGACAAAACTAGGAGACCTTTTAGCTGAGCGCCAATCCAACCATTATGACACCTCAATCTCCTGGGTCCGCTCCCACATTGGTATCAAGCGGAATGAGGAGGCTGATGAGCTAGCTGCCCTTGCATCTGCACGAGGACAGTTCACCATCCAGGAGCCAACTGTAACGGAGAGAGGCATCAGACAAGCCTCCAAGGCTGCTCGCGCCAAAGCCAGAACGTCCCCAGGGTTCGGCGTGAGAAGAAGTGATTGGAACCGCCAGGCCCTGTCGGCATACACTTGGCTTCGCACTGACAGAGGCCCCCAGAGATATTGGCTCCATCGAATTGGCAAGTCGGACACAGCTGCCTGTCAATGCGGACATGACACAGAAAATGGGCATCACATCACATTCGAATGCCCGCTCTATGACACACAACGACGCTACATGGGCAATGCGAAGGAGTGGGAGGATATTGATCGGTCCATATGGATAAAGGGAGAAGAAGAGGAGGAAGAGGAGTGGGAGGCGGTAGAGGCCTTTTTCAGCTTCTTGCACCAAAGGCTCCGCGGAAGAGGTTAAGACGAGAGAAGGAGGCTACGCAGACCTCAGTCAGGCCCACCGAGGTCATCCGGCAGATAGCCGGTTAATGACAGCAGGGAGGTCCGCGTTTAACGAATTTCATCACACAGTCATCTCATTTCGATTGTGATTTACACATTTCTGTCGTACACCATGTTTATATTCGGTCTTCTGCTTTCTTTTACGCAGTCCTCAGTCAGGCCCCCGAGGTCATCTGGCACACAGCCGGTTAATGACAGCATGGAGGTCCGCGTTCAACGAGTTCCATTACACAGTTATCTCATATCGAACACATTTTTGATTTACACATTTTGTTCTACACAATGTTTGTATTTAGTCTTCTGCTTTCTGCGCGCGGCGGACCTGGCAGATTAACTTGCCTTGTCCTGAATCCACCCGGGTTTCCGGGTGGCTCCTCATAGTCCCCTCACTGGGATTGAATAGGAGTAATGAGTATAAAAAAAAAAAAAGAAAAAAAAAGCGAACAGGAACTGTCATGAAACGGGGATTTGAAGCTAAAGAGGAGGCTCGGGTGGTAAAAATGAAGTTCATGAAGCATGCGTTTATCGGCTATTCAGGACTGGAAGTGGTTGAACAGAGTAGCGGAGCAGGAAGCTCATCACTGGGTAGTTACATCCCATTAGGCTTGACCCCAGAGACCCTCATCGAAGTGTTCCTTAGATTCCTCCATAAACATATATTGGCATATGTCGATAGCAGGAATCCTCTAGGTTTCAGCACGGTACTCCAGAATACATATTACTAAATAATGTATATATATATTTGCTTATACACGTTGGGAGTGTACAAGCATGCAATATATATATATTTGGTATTGTACACAATAGCCTATAAGGAATATATATGATCATAGATAGCAACCTTGCGGATCATACACCATTAGGGTACCTTGATGGAAACTCCCGCCTCCAATGGCTTGTCATTGTCACCTCTTCGCCAACGAGAACGAATTTCAAGCGCTTCCAGAAAGCGGTTTCACCGCAAGTTTATTATATGCCTGCTTGGTCTTGGGGTGAGGTAGTTGTAGCCAGGTGAGTTGCAAATCGGCTTAACAGATATCAGTCAAATCCTAACAATTCATTAGCGGTATCCGTGAAGACTATGGATTGCAGGCCCTCTGGAAATTCTACTTTCGATATGGCCCCATAGCAAGACTGCTCCTCCAGGATCTAGATGGGAATCATTCTCCTGAGTTTTTACGACGAGTCACAAAAGCCTACGAACTAAACCTCGAAGACAAAATCACCGAAGTGTTGAAGCACGACCCCTCCACATGGTCACTTGATAATTTTGGCATCCATGACTCTCGCGCAATAATTCTGCTCAAACCCAAAATTAGCCCAGCTAGGGGTGTGCCTAAATTGTCGTCAGTTACATTCGTGCATTCTATCATAACCCCAGAAATTGGAAGGAGGATGGGGATTGTTGCTGGGGAAAGGGTGAAGGAAAAGGCGCATCTATTGTACAACTTCTTACTTGGTTCACCTTACACTACAAGCGCTGCTGGTTGGATCTTTGAAGGGAGAGGCCACAACATCTTTCATATGGGAGCAAGTTATACAGCAACCCTGCTAACCCCCTTGCATCGCCTCAGGGAAAACTATGATGGATTTAATGATGATAGCAAGCTCGCCGCAACGGTATATGTAGCTAAACAAGCATAACTATAGCGCAGATCGGGCCAATCTAAGTATCAACACCCGACAACCAGGACCCTCGCTACACCATACATTTCCAAATCTAGCCGACCTGAAACAAAAGTTACAGTTTAGAAAGGGGTTATCCCGGTTCAACAGAAACCTTTCTAATCTATACTTAATGCCGACGTATTCAAATTTGGGGGGGGTGGATTCCCTAGTGATCACGCTCGGGAATCCTGACAGTGGTCAACCTAGGGCAATCTTTTTCCAGTTCACAGTGGCCCAGAAGCACCCAGTCAGTGCACACTCCATGTCAAAAATTTGGGACTGTCTACCGGCGGAAGTTAAACGTGTTCCCCCGGCATTGGTATTTGTTGTAAGTACCAGAAACAGGGAGAGTTACATCGGCAAGACGCAAAGTATAGAATCGGGGGGCGAAGGGAAACCAGAACTGTGGCCACAGTTCCTTCTGACTCTTACTGACGAGGAGATATTTGGACCACTTTAACCACCAGCTGAAATCTCAACTGGCGCAAGCTAGGGTATCGCTGTAGCTATCTTCTTTCTTAAAGCAACTATGGACTTGTAAGTTCAATTTCTCTGCTCACAGTGGCCTCGATATTGAAAATCAAGCGGGCTGGGTGTGTTTTGTTTTAAGATCCCAGCTTACTAACGTTATTGAACACAGATGAGAGATCGCTAATCTTTACGGATCCTATCTCTCATCATCATCGTTTGTCTGGTGGCTACAAGGGCGAGGCATGGTGTCACGGCCTACCAAGTATAGGCCTAATACATATGTCGCGAGCGCTTAGGGATAGGGATGTTGGAGATATGAGCGCTCAGGGATGTTGGCGCTAAGGAATGTTGGAAACTCGCGAGGATTCCTATATCAGGATCCCCAACCCTACTCTCTTGTATTCTCTCTCTTCACGCAACGTCCTGTATCTTAGCCGTGCTGAATACATTACGTTCCTCCTTGAACCTCGTTACCTACATATCTCTCATAAGTCATAGCCCATAGACCACGCTGCGCTCCCTGGAAGCTCACCGCCACGCCCCGTTACACATGGAGACGGTTGGGGTATGCCTCTGGTGGCGGATGGGTGGGGCCGCCACTTCTTGCTATCTATAGTCGTGACTTTATTTGTCGAACTTATTGGATCACGTTTGTAATAAAAAAAGGGGATTAAGCGAGTCAGCCTCTCAAGTACAAGCCATACTCGCCCTAAAAGACCATAACCATCACTGGCACAACTGGAACCAGAGGGAGGAGATGAGAAAGGGCATACAGAAGCAATCTGAAAAAAGACCCTGAGACAGATAAGAAGCGAAGCTTTGGCCATGACAAACAGAGAAGGAGAAAAACGGGTGTGTAGATTCTACTGTTGGCCGACCTCTCCCGATTCGTCTTCTCACTCGCTTAAGTTTTACTCGACCTAGATGCTCAAATGATCTTCTTTCCTTCATTTCATCTATCATCCTCATAGTCTTTTACCTCACCTCTTTGAACCTCAATTGCCTTAGTGGCTCTTCTTCACATAACTCTTCAGCCCCACACGACTCAGCATCAACCAAAGATATAGAGACATTAGTCGAGAGATTCATCCAGGGTCAGCTAAATTCTGCACCGAAAACACCTCTTTGTCGCCGGTTTGGAGCATATTGTCGCCACTCTGGAGGAAGGCAAAATCCCAAGACGAATTGGTGAAACCTCTTGGGCAAACAGCAATGACATTCTCTATCCATGGATTATCCAATTGCGCGGAGAAGAAAGCCAAAGGCACTCATATGTTGGTCCGAACCCTTACAACTACTCTGCCCCCAAAGCTCTACATAGGTTCTCCATTCGCTAGGTCAACGTCACTCATGCTCGAAGGAGAGAGAAGGGAGGAGTTAAGACAACTGACGGGAAAAAACGATATATGAGCTGTATTCACTGTCGTACGTCGATGGTGTGAATTCTATTTATCCCGGGGAGGGGAATCAATGGACACAACACTTACGAAGGTAGCAGACGACTTTGGGTCATCATGGGATAGGTTGAAGCACTGGAACGAAGGGCAGGCACCACATTTTATAAATATCCGGTCAAGGACACGACACCAGGCCTATCTGACGACAAATGAGAAGGGGGCCTGGGACCTAGTACCCGGCTCACAAAGTTGCTCGAAGGGAAAAAACGGATCGTCTGCTGCCAACTTATCCCCATCCTCACCTATGGTGCGAGTTATTACTGGTAAGCGACAGAAATGAACCCCTGCAAACTTGGCACTCTCCATGCCTCACGATCACTTCTATGCCAATCTTATAGAGCTTAGTGATGGTATCCGAGTATATCTAAGTACATAATGAGCAAAGGAATACGGATATTCGCGCGGAATATTCGGGGCTTCCCCAGGTGGTTATTCAGCCTGGGATGTACCCAATGTTCCCAGCTGATTATTCAGCCTGCGATCGAACGTGTTTACCCTGAACTCGCCAAGCCAATACACGTCAGCTGGTTAGCGATATATTGAACGTGTTTACCCTCAACTCGCCAAATACTTGTGGCTTCACCAGCAGCCTGCGATATACTCATATTCATGGCTTCTCTAGTTATACATATATATCAGCTAGCTTTCTCACCCCTGTGCAGCCAGCACACGCCTTATTCCTAAAATATAAAAGACTCGGTTTCCACTCAAGAATTAATCAACAAATAAATCAATCAAAGCAATCTAATTAACAACTTATATCGAGAGTATATATATATTGTGGGCCCCAAGGGGGCAAGAGCTGTATATACTCATGTTATTCTGAGAATCCTCGAATACATTGTAGTAGGAATACTAACCCCTTGGCGCCAAAGGCTGACTACGTTGTCCCACCAATTGGCAGCCTGGTTTCCCATTCTATGCAGCCCCTCATCCGAGACTGGAGGGCCTACTGGACGCTATTTCCATGATTAATATTTAATAGTTATCAAAATAATTGAAGGGAACGTACAAAGTGGGGGTCCTGTACCTCCTCTAGGCACTCTAGCATCCGTAATAAGAATGCTACTATTGCCTCTCGCAAAACATATTGGAGGCGATCTATCATGTAAGGCATCTGAGCAACTTTTGGTTATGGTATGTGAAGTTATAATGATGAGAGTAAAAAACTGGTGGGAAGAGGCGTTAGCTAGTGTTTAAGTAGCAAATGTAGGTTGCAAGTGCTTGTAGATTGTAAGGAACATAGAAGTTTCATAATAATACTATGAAAGACTGTATTATTGCAGGCAGCTCTAGAATTTGAAAGTGTATGGAAGTCACACTGTAAAATTGCGGGGCAGTTCTAGAATTTGAAAGTGTATAGAAGTCACTCGCGGTTAGCAACAAAGAAATCAATTAACTCAGGATCCATGTGTTACGGCGGCGCAAGGCTGTTGTATAGGTGGGGTGGATGGCGTAGTTGGATGTCATCTTGGTGCATGCTCTTGTATGCGTAGGTTCGAATCCTGCCCCTACCAAAGGTTTTCTAACAGCCAAGGAACAGGGGTTTGTCCTCAGAGGTTTCCCCCTGTTGGCTTAGTCACCGACACTCCACGGAGTTAAGTCTTGGCTAGTCCCAAATGGTCTTGGTAGTGGTGGATAGGGGGTTAGGGTGGCCTGTTGTTCCGTGGGCAAGTGTGGAGGCAGACCAAGTCTTCTAAAGATGTGGTAACGGGGCCGTCTCATAGCCTAAGGCTCCATAGACGTACAGACTTCAAAAAAAAAAAAAAAAAAAAGGCTGTTGTATACCTGGTTGGATAATGTCAGGTGTTATGTCACGATTTGATGCATGGATTGGAGGCCTGGCAACCCTGCTTCCAATATATTCATACACATCCTGCATCTAGTTGTTGGCTCTTCGAGCAATGTTCTAAGTTCAACACCGCACCCGTACGTGCAGTTAGTTAGGCCTGAGTCTGTGATCATGATATCGCTCGCTCCAATTCTCCCAATTCCTCGTATTCCGACAACGTCGCCATGGTCACCGGCTCGCCCCTAACATTACATTGCTTCTAACCCCCGGGACCGGCGATATTGCTCTATTCGCCTCTCCTATCTCTATACTTGTCGGAACCCCTTCCAGAGCACACTAGAAGCAGCAAGTTACTTCACTTGCACAGAGTCTAATCAGCCCTACGGTCGGACAACCCCCACAACGGCCTCGATATGGCTAAAGAGATGTCGCTGGATTAGTTGCTAACATGAGCGACATCATAAATAATTATATATCCCTCCTATCTTGCTTATTAGCTTGTTTTAACTGACATACTAATCTTATATGGAGATTCTCAATAGCTTAGATGTCGAGCGACAAGCTCAGCAGCCTCCGAGCGAGCAAGCAGCCCCCGAGCGAGCAAGCAGCCCCCAAGCGAGCAGCCCCCGAGCGAGCGAGCAGCCTCCGAGCGAGCGAGCAGCCTCCGAGCGAGCGAGCAGCCTCCGAGCGAGCGAGCAGCCTCCGAGCGAGCGAGCAGCCTCCGAGCGAGCGAGCAGCCTCCGAGCGAGCGAGCAGCCTCCGAGCGAGCAGTTCCCGAGCGAGCGAGCTTAAGACCCTCCAGCGAGCAGACCCCCCAGCGAGCAAGACCCCCAACGAGCAAGACCCCTAGCGAGCAAGCTCAAGACCCCTCAAGCGAGCAAGCTCAAGACCCCTCGAGCGAGCAAGCTCAAAACCCCTCGAGCGAGCAAGCTCAAGAACCCCCGAGCGAGCAAGCTCAAGACCCCCGAGCGAGCAAGCTCAAGACCAACAGCGAGCCAATATGGCCCCAGCGAGCCAATATGGCCACGAACAAGCGGAATGAGCTAAACGAGCTCTACAACCTCCGAACGAGCTGAATGAGCTCAACAACCCCGATATAAGCTACCCCCGGCGATACGAGCTAGACGAGCTCACCCCCGGCGATATAAGCTACCCCCGGCGATACGAGCTAGACGAGCTCACCCCCGGCGATATAAGCTGCCCCCGACGATATGAGCTAGACGAGCTCGCCCCCGTCGATATGTACTAGACGAGCTCATCTCCCGCGATGTGATACGGTTTACAGGGTCCATGATGGCCTTTACTAATACCTGCTCCAACCTGGTGTAGGAAGGACTGGTATTCAGCTGAGGTGGCTCAGGTAAGTGACCTCCCCTTAGGAAAGAGACATGACAATTGACTTAAGTGAAGAGCAAGCTATTGTTACTGTCGACAGATAAAACCTCCGCTTGGGTTCAAACAAAGCAATGCATGTAGGCACACCGGTCTTTTGGCTCCACCACGTTCCAACACGAGTGGCATACCGTGAGCATGCCAGCAACAGTCACCGAGGTAGCACTACAAATGGTTCCTGACAACAAAGTCACCGCTACCTAATGATAGGCCCTTCGCGAAGTCATTAGGGGAAGTGGTGGCATGTTGAGTCAGTGGGACCGCCCCAGCGGAAGGGGGGTAGCCTGCTACCTGGTGAGGGACCTACGCAATTCGGTTGCGATAACCAGTACCCTACTATGGCTGCTGAGTGTGGCCTGATCAACCACCTCACCAAGGCAGGTAGTGCGTCTCGAGTAGGCATTAAAGGGATTGGCATACGGAAGTGTGTGGCCTAGGAGAGAATGTTCTCCGTGCGTAGGTATAGTTGCTTGGATTCCAAGCAGCGTAGTGGCTCATGTGAATTCAAGTGACAGCTCCAGATGTTGGAATTAATCAGGGAAGAATAGATTGCGCAACCAATCTAAGATAATGGGCCCATCCGTTGGCCTGTTCCGTAGGTGACTCGGCTCACCATCCCGCTGGCATTCCTGCTGGCATTCTCGCTGGCAATTCCGCTGGCATTCCCGCTGGCATTCCCGCTGGCAATTCCGCTGGCAATTCCGCTAGCCTCGGTGGCAAAATTTTTTTTTACGGATAAAAGAATTGCCCTGCTATCAGCTAAGGTGGAGGGGGGAGTTATCAGTCGGGACGCCTGATTGAAAACGGAGAGTAGTACTAGGGTGGATATCTATGTCGGACAGCAACCAGGTGTCAGCATAAGAAGCCTAGTACGAGCTAAATAGAGCGATATAACTCAGATAAGTTAAATAACGCACATCTGAGAAGATTGAGCTCGCATACAGCTAATCAATAAGCCTCTAAAGCAAGGCCCCCGCCTTGCGTAGAGACCTCGAGCAAAACGCCAATTCAATTTTTGGAGCTATCGAGTCTCAAAGACCCCATTCAAGCTCCCAAAGCTCTCAATGACCCCGTTCGAGCTCCGAAAGCTCAAAGACCCCCCCTCACCTTAGGCAAAGACACCTGCCTTGGGCAAAGACCCCCGCCTTAGTTGAAGGCCCCCGCCTTACTATATGGACTGTTGTGCCCCTACCTCCTCCTAAGCACAACATTATAGACTGCAAATGGGTCTACAAAATGAAGAAGGATTCGTCTGGCAATGTTTGCCGTTATAAGGCTAGGCTGGTGACACAAGGATTCTCGCAGCAACCTGGAACAGATTTTGACGAGATATTCTCTCCAGTTGTGAGATACGATCCCCTGAGATTACTGATTGCACTCTCAGTCTCTCTAGATTGGCCACAGCCCAATCAGCTGGATATAAAGAGTGCTTTCTTATATGGCTCTTTAAATGAAGAGATCTATATGAAGCTTCCTCCCAGCTTCGATTAACCAGGACAATGCGCGCGCCTTCACCGGTCCATATACGGACTCAAGCAGTCACCGAGACAGTGGTATCAAAGGTTGACCGGCTTCTTGCTACCCCTTGGATACGTGACAGCTAACTTCGATCCATGTGTACTCATTCATGTGGAACTACAAGTGATCATCGCCATCTACGTGGACGATATCACTCTTGCGGGGCCCAACAGCCATGAAAGGGAAATATTGAAGAATTTGCTTAAGAATGAGTTTAATCTGAGCGAACTCGGCCCTTTAAGCTGGCTTCTGGGTATCCAGATTGAATGGAATATTGACTGTGTTACCCTCTCACAGCAAGCATACATTGACCAATTGCTAATAAAATTTGGAATGCAAGACTGCAACCCGGTCTCTCTACCCATGGAACCTAGCAAATTGAAGAATTTGTTAACGGCCCGTGAGGGTGACGACCTTGCTAATTCTTCCAACTTCAGACAGATAATTGGCTCTCTTATGTACCTGGTGATTGATACCAGACCCGATCTTGCATTCACCATTTCCTCTCTTTCCCAGTTCTCGTGAGAACCCACAAAAGACCATATGAGTGTTCTTAAGCAGACTTTCCGTTACCTTAAGAGAACGAGAGGTCTAAAACTCACCTATAGGAAGCCTGATAGCGTCGTGTGCTTATCAGGCTATTCTGATGCTGACTTTGCTGGATGTAGGAATACCAGGAAATCCACCACGGGAAACGTATTTCAGATAGCTGGCAATACAATTTGTTGGAGATCGGTAAAGCAACGTTGTGTCTCCACCTCTACGGTCGAGGCTGAGTGCATCCCTCTTTCTACCTCTTCCAAGCAACAAATATGGTTGCAGAACGCTCTGAAGGAACTCCATGTGGACATTCCTTGCTCTATAAGTGCTGATAACGATGGGTCTATAGATCTATCTGAAAACCCCCGTATCAGTGATAAGAGCAAACATATTGATGTTGCTTACCACCATATCAGAGATCTGGTGGAGACTGGCAAGATCACTGTACTTTGGATACCGAGTGCCACCAACTTCCTGGTGGGCATTTGTACCAAACCTCTACTCGGTCCAAAGTTTCTCAACCTAAGGAAGAAGGTTTTACGTGCAGGCTGATCAAGTACTCTTTTTACCTTTATTTTTTCTCCTACTGGGTTTTTGGGTTTTTTAACGAGACTGATCATGCTTGAATCTATACAGCGGTATTTGCTGAGGAGGGGTGTTAGTAAGTACGTCGTTACACCATCATCATGTGCTTTCACGAGCTCATGAGCTAGTGGTGCCACTCACGTATTCTACAGCACAATACCTGCTATTCAGTATCGATACCTGCTTTACAGTATTAATACCTGTTTTACGGTCGGTATCAATACCTGCTTTATGGTATCTCACAATACCTGTTTTATGGCATCTTCTAATGCCATACTCACGTAATTACCATTACTTGCTTTCCTTAGGCATTTATTGAGATATCTCCTTCTCTACATATTTGTATATATTTAGAGGGTTGGAGAACACCCTTCGATGGGCAACTGAACTGAATGGAATAACGGTGTTCATACACTCATACGTTCCTCACATATATTCGCACACATACGTGCACTCACATATTCATACGTATATTCGCACACATACGTGCGCTCACATACTCTTGCTCTCACACACGCCCACATACCCACAGGTGAAGTGGTTCTTCGTTGACCATCTCTATCTATCTGCTCCGCTAGTGTTGCTTTCATAACTCCATCTCATTAGGCTTGGCCCACTTCCTCTTCTTCCTTCCCTCCTCATTTTCTTCCTTCCCTCTACTACAACCCCGCCCAAGCAAGTACACTGGTCAGTCCTTACCTTCATCTTGTTGCGTCTAAATTCAACGCCGCGATCAGCCAACTGAAGCCACTGCGATCCGCTGGCAAGAACAACAAGATGAGATAGGGAATTTCCATTGTTCCTTCCTTAGCCTCCACCTAGTCTCAGTCCCACTCCAACCACTGCATCCTCCCATCTAGAAGTACTTGGGTGCTCTCAGTGCACAGATGGACTACCGACTCAACCACCAGCCTGATCTTTTGGCTGATACTAATCTAGCTAGAACTTCTGATGCTATGGCGTTTGGAGTACTATGGCACGGTCTTTTCTTAGTACTGAAGAAGAAATAAAACTGATACGCTCAGATTAAACTCAACTCACTCTCTCGTGAGGAATCTGAATACTGTAGGTATGCTATGAACAAGCGATTGATTTTTTTTTTTGTATGTAAAGGACAAAAGCGAGGACCTCATATAGGGAATCCCCACCGATCTGCCAAGTCCGCCCGTAGCGGAGAGTCATGATCCAAAGGTTATACTAGTCTGGTTGGCACAACACCCTCCTGTGGAGGGTCTGGTCCAAAACCTTCCTTTTTTTGTATGGGCTAAATTTCGCTTATAACTTGGCGCAAATATGGCGCAAAATGTATGTAAAACCGGTTGTACTTAGGCTAAAATTCTAAACCACAACAACTCACATTATCAAACATCACCCTAAACCATTGCCATTCTGACTTCTACTTGGCCCATATCGTTCAATCAAATGGCTCCAAAGCCTCGCGTTATAGTCCCTCCAAAGAAGCGAGCGTCTAGGGGGAAAAAAGCTCAAGGGCTTCCTGAAGTCGCAGATACAATCGCAGATACACCCCCTGCACCACCCCCTGCACCAACCCCTGTTCGGTTGCAACAAGTAAGTATGGCCGGGGTGCTCCAGACACCTAGTAAACCATCTCAGAAAAGAAAGTTGTCAACTCCTGTGCCACCGCTGTCTGAGGAAAGTGATGTCAATGAGGAGGAGGAGGAGGAGGGGGATATAGAGATAATTCATACGATGACCGGAAGTATTCCCCAGAAAACACCAACGCCGAGGGATTCGATCAAAAAGCGCTTGAAGGTGGCAGCCAGGGGTGACCTGGCTTTGGAACCAGTTATCAGAATCAAATGGGTTCCAGAGGATATGAAAGTCGAAATATTGAAAGCCAATCATAAGGGAAACTTGGACGAAGTTTTTGCCTGTGTTAGGTGGTATATGCGTGTCATTTTATTGGTGAGACGTGAATTGACTGCGGAAGATCGCAAGAAGTTGGTGATGATGCTGTTTGGAATGAATGAAGCTCAAGCTTCATTGGTAGAGTCCAGCCAGGTCGAAAAACAGGAGCATTTTGGAGTAAAGGTTGGGAGGAAGATTAAGACATACCACCATGGGTTGATCGATGTCCTGCGGAAGCGGTTTGATGCTCTCCTAGCAATGTTTTGGAAGAGCGATACGAAGGAGATCCAAGATTTCATTGAGGGACAATTCGACATCTGGAAGGTTACCTCGCAGGCTAATGCCAGAAGGTCGTTGGCGAAGGTGGACATTGAGGAAGTGAACAGACCAATCATTTGGGAGAATGAGATAATTGAATATTTCTTGAAAGGGAAAATGAAGCTTATCCATGACGTATGGAGCAATGTGTTGGACGTCTTGGAGCCTGAATATTTGTTGAAAAGCGAATTGTGGGGGGGTAGATTCATGCAGTCTACGGCAACAATCCTGTGCTGGCTCATCACATACACCTTTCGATTGGATGACCCCGTTTAAGCCATTGCTACTGCGAAGTCCACTGGAGTAACACCTTTGCATACTAAGGAGAAAACCATTTGTATGTTGAAGGGGGAGTTGCCATTCATCGGGTTTCCAGAAGGGTTACAAAAGCCAGTAAGTTGGAGCTACGGAAAGCGAGCATCCTGTTCCTGGTATGGAGAGTTGGAAGGTTCCAAGCAGTTGCAAGAGCATGTTGCAGAGGAAGTTGCTGAAGAGCTCAGAAC